>WNNJ02001495.1:0-202834 GCA_012934845.2 Pomphorhynchus laevis | reverse complement strand
GAATAGGAATCACCAACCCATTATTTACCGCTCATATTGAGAAAACATCATCAAGAATGCTTCTATCGACTTTTGATGAAAACTCTTTAGGTGATAGTCTACGCGAAAAGCAAAACACAGTACTTCATGAAATTACGCGATTCCGAAATCAAGCACATCTAGATCGTGTATCAAAAATAATAATCGACCTAGCTCCATCCCTACAAAACACCATCAAACATGCGGCACATCTTGGTGTCTCATCGTGGCTAAGTGCCTTACCGCTAAAAACACGAGAAATTTTATCTATCCATCAATTAATTCACCCATGCAATCAACGCACGTATGGTAATTTGGATCAAGGTCTCGATAAGCGATTGTGTTACTGCGGGTCGAATATAACCTTAGCGCACGCACTATCGTGCAATTATGGAGCACTACCGATCATCCAACATAATGCAGTCCGAGATACAATAGCAAGTGCTCTGAGCTTAGTTGACCACAATGTCGGAATTGACCGGAGGTTATTAATGTTCTCGATAATATTACCTTTGAAAACTCAGCGTCAACGAACAAACAATATGCACGGCTAGATATAGTATGTTCTGGTGTATACGGTTCTCGATTCGAGCGTACGTTCTACGACGTTAATGTATTTTAAACACTAGCTCAATCAAACATTACTCGTGCACCGGAATCGGCCTTCGAGTACAACGAAAACCGGAAAAAATCGAAGTACAGTGAAAGAGTGTGAAGAATTAAAAACAGTTCATTTGTTCCATTAGTCTTTTCAACAGCAGAAGGATTTGGCAATGAAGCTAGCATGTGAATGAAAACAACTTGCATCGACGCTAGCACAAAAAGGACCCTTGAGTTACAGTGATTTAGCAGTGAAACTTAAGAGAAAGATTAGCGGTCAATATCTGCTAGTTTGCGAAGTCCACGCTCATCCCGTGGTACGCCACTGCGTTTAGGCGAGCGCGCAGTATTACAACCATAACAGTATCAAATAGGAATCCTCCAGTACTCATTTTCGAAAAAACAAAATCTTTTGTTTATTATTAAATCTAATATTAATCTAATATTAATCTAATATTAATCTAATATTTATTATTAATATTATTATTTATTAATATTTATTATTATTTTTAATTAGAATTTATTGAATCAATTTATTCAAAAATTTATTTTGTTTAGTGGCTACAGCTTCTTTAAAAAATACACCGGAAGAACCAGCAAAAATGACAAGGAACAAACGCAAAAAGATGAAAAAGAAAGAAAAGGCGAAGAAGCAGTTATTTGAAAAGACACAGGAGGAAATAGAGGTATTTTTAATTCACTAATATAATTTTATTAAGAATGTGTTTGCTTATTTTTAAAGGCCCAGCGCTTAAAAGAGTTAGATAACACTCTAGGTAATAGACCAGAAACAAATCCGAGTAAGTCGTTATTTTAAAGTCATTAGATTGATATGTGGCTGGCAAATTTTGTAGATGTTTCATCTCTCGATACAAGACGACCAAATCCGGCTACTAGGGTTTGCCCTGAAAAGTTTCTGAAAGTTAAAATAGCAGATCTCGGTAATGCTTGTTGGACGGTGAGATAATTTCGTTCTTAACAAAATTTATATAAATATCTGATTTAGCATTTTCACTTCACCGAGGATATTCAAACGAGGCAGTATCGATCATTGGAAGTAATTATTGGATCAGGATACGATACTACCGCTGATATATGGAGCGTAGCTTGTATGGTAAATATTTTTTAAATCCACGTTTTAAATTCGAATAGAGTATGTTGAGTCTAGACAGTTCATTCGTTTAAGGGTTATGAATATTTTGCAAATATTATTCACTTTAAGATGATATATGTGTTTTATGAACAAATAGTAGAATGCTTATGATTTAACAAGTCAATTTCGCGAAGCTTACCTGAGTCCATGCCTATTGTCGATTTCATACATTGAAAAATTATTTAAGAATTTACAAAATACGTGCTTTTCTCATTCGTTTACTTTTTATATTGATGAAAGAAAATTCGATTTGCTGCATATGGTAAGTTGCTAAACTCGTATATTATTCATTTTACCAAATGAATAATTTTCAAAACATTGTACTCTTTGTTTCTGATGATGCTTGCAGCAGCTAGCTAAGTATAAAAATAAATTCATGTTTTATTGAACCTGATATAAAAATTAAAGGAGAAAAAATGGATCGATATCAGTTATTATTATATTAATATTAATTTATAATGATTTATAAATTACAATTATAATTTTGTTAATCATTTTGGTGTCATTTTAGTCAATTCTATCGAGCAATCGATAATTTAAAAATTTTAATTTTTAATTTAAAAATTTAATTAGTTATAATTATTAATTTAATTCTTATTAATAATATTAATATATTGATATTCACATTGTGCTTATCTTAATGTACATTGTATAATGTTATATTATATATATGAAATATCGTTAATTGCATGTGATTAATGAATTATTAAAATTAATAAACAGATTTTAAACAAAAAAGTGTAAAATATACAATTGAAAATATAATTACTCAATTAAATTGATAATTACAATTATTCAATTGATATTCCTAATGAAAATGGTAATTTTAATTAAAATATTATTCTATTAAAATTACACTCAAATTAAATATTAAATATATCGCCAATAACATTTATTTTCTTTAGTTATCAGGTGGCTTGATTTATAAGATGGCTTGGTATACTGACATAATGGGATATTTTTCAATAAGCCACATTTTGTACAAGCTGTTTTCTTTAAAATGTTTTACATCGTGTGTCTAATATATGTGTAATATCTTAAACAAATTGTTAGCTTTTAACAAATGAAACCTTTTATATAAATTTTTTAATTTAACTATAGATTTAATGGATTATAACTTTAATTTAATTGTTAACGAATTAAATTGAATTTAATTAAATTTATTAAATTGCTAATTTAATTTAGTTATTTTATCTAAATCATTAAATATTAGTCTTTATTGATAGCTATTTACAAATATTAATATTATATTGTAATATTATTATATAATATATTGGCATATTCAATAAACATAATGGTTATTTATGGTTTTCTACGCGTTTAATCGATTATCATCTAAATTATGATTCTATATTTTCTATTTTGTAGGCCTTCGAGCTAGCAACTGGAGATTATCTTTTTGAGCCCCATTCAAATAAGGGATACTCTAGAGACGAAGACCACATCGCTCATATTATTGAGTTGCTAGGCCCTATACCTAGCAATATAACCTTATCTGGTCGTTATTCTCGAGACTACTTTACTAAGGACGGTACGGATTATGAAAAATATTTTGTTTATTTGGCAAATAAAATTTTATTCGCCGATTTGAAATTTTAACTTTACAAACATTCAAATCGATAATTTGCTTGATGTTAAAGTGTATTTGAAATTTCAACTTAGTTTGAATTTTTTGATATTCGCTAATCAAACGTATTTTGAACGTTTCAAAGAAACTTTTATTTTTAAATTTATTTTAGTGCTTTTAAATACGTTTTTCTTAGTCAGTCTTACCGATCAATCGATTCATACATAAAATGTGTATGAACATTGGTTCATATTACAAATAGAATCAAATTTCAATTCTACTTCTTATTGTCTCTGTAAATTGTATTTCGAAAAATAAGACAGAACTTTGTCCAAACTCCAATGTCCTGTTTTATGTTTGACTTTTCAAATGGAAGTATTTTGTGTGTATCACAATGTCACCCAGGACATCTCACAACGACAATATTAGATACTGAAAAGTGAAATCATCCTTTGCAAATTAGAAAAATTTAATTTTCGAGATTCAATGTTAGTTTAACAGGGTATGTATGGTGGATATAAAGATATATTGTGGCCGTAATTCAGTTAGTGGAAATGTATTGTGACCATAGTTTAAGTATCGGAATATATTGTAACGGTAGTTCAGGTATTTATGATATATTGTGACCTAATTTTAACGTAATAAGGGAAACTTTAACGTTTTGCGCTGTTTACTTTGCTGTTCTTTTAATTAATTAAATTACTAATATTAGTTTAATATTATAACATAATATTAACTTATTTGAATTATAAAATAAGCTATTAAAAATAATCCACTTTTTATTTTTTTAAATAATAATTAGAGCAAGATCGAAAACTATTGAAAAAAATGAAATGTTTTGAAAACGAAATGTTTCGAAGATAATATGCCTGTCTTATTATTATTTTAAATTGAAATTTAAAATAAAAGTCAATTTTTATGAATTATAAATATATTTATAAATTGTAATTTATAAATGTATTTTGGAGTAATTTGAGATTAAAATCAATGATTTTAGAATAAGATGATAATATTATATAAAAATATAATTTATTTTATAAATATCATAATTATAAAATTTTCGATCGTTACCAGCAATACTTGAACGTGGTTTATGCAATACGAAATCATCATCGTCAGTTGTGGAAGTTTTAGATCATGGCAGAAATGCATTCGTCGCAAATCAAAACGAATTTCCTGAAAATATTGCTCGATGTTACTACACGTTACTTGAACATCTTTGCAATTAAATATTGCAAAGATGTTCGTATTCGATAAACTCGAATGATCCATTATCAAAAAACTGATTTATTATTTCATTATTTGTGATATTATTATATTATTATGATAATAATATTATTATAATATACTTATTATTATAATATAATTATAACATTATAAATTATATTATAATTTATATTATAATATAATTATTTTAATATATTATTATGATATTATTATATTATTTGTGATAAAAAATAAATTAAAAAATAGTAATCAATTTTTATTCTAACTATTTTTTATTTCAAGGAAAGCTAAAGCGTATTACACGGTTTCGTCCGTGGGATATGATGAGTGTATTGACAACGCGTTACCAATGGTCTCAGGTTGATGCGTATCAGTTCACTTCTTTCTTATTACCTATGCTTCGATATGATGTCCGCACTAGACCAAGTGCTTCTGAGTGTCTCATGCATCCATGGATAATGGCTAGCAATTTTACAGTTTTTAGAAATCTATCCACTTACAGTACCATGAACGCCGATTATTGTAACGGTGATTTCGTCACGGACAATCAGCAAGACGATACCGAATATGATAACTGTCTTAACAACACTGATGATTGCCATTATATTAACTCAAATGATGTGATAGAGAGACTAAGATTTCGATCGTTACCAGCAATACTTGAACGTGGTTTATGCAATACGAAATCATCATCGCCAGTTGTGGAAGCTTCAGATCATGGCAGAGATGCATTCGTCGCAAATCAAAACGAATTTCCTGAAAATATTGCTCGATGCTACTACACGTTACTTGATAAGGAAAGTTTATCAGGTAATGATAGCGACGACGATGAAAGTTTATCAGGTAATGATAACGACGACGATGCAAGTTTGTCAGGTAATGATAACGACGACGATGCAAGTTTGTCAGATAAAGACAATAACGACGATGAAAGTTTATCAGATAATGATAACGACGACGATGTAAGTTTGTCAGATAAAGACAATAACGACGATGACGAGGAACGAGATTCGGTCAATTACGAGAACGAAGCATCAAGTGGTGACGACGGTGATAATTACTTTGATGCTGCAACCGACTATAATAACGTCAATAATGGATCCATTAGTGGCATTGATTCGTGCAGTGATGATAGCTCAGATGATCCATCTGTACAATCGCCAAGTAATTGCGACAATGGTAATAGTTCAAAATCAGTTATCAATTCCAATCAACAACAAGAATCTGCTAAATCCGTAATTGATAAGCAAACTCGAAACAGTATCGCGCAAAAGAAGCATATGTTAAACGGATCTGCTTGTGACTCAGAGTTAATAGTCGATAACAGCAAGACTTCAACAACTAGTAAAGCTACTTCCACGGTGGCAAAGAACCAGTAAATGTAAAAACAAACAGCGAAGATCGAAGATTCAACGTTTTTCAATAACTATATGTGTATACTATATAATTTCAGAGATAATCGATTTTTATCCATTTCACAGGGCGAATTCGCTTTAGAAGAGACTGATAATTTGTTCCTTTTTATTTGAAGTTTTTTAATGCTATTTAACGTTATAATAATAATAATAATAATGAGAGAATTTATTATACCTCTTTACCTTTCGGTATTGGGTAAACAAAATAAATACACCAAAAGTTTATCAATTTTATAAATTGTATTTCAAAATCTTCTCCTACTGTCAATATCGGATAGTGACAGATTTTTCAAAATAGGGCAAGTGAAGATATGCAGGTTAGATGCGCATTCATTTTTGCAAAGAACACAAATGCACAAAGAGCACCGTGCATGTACTGGAATTCTAATAGCGCAGAATTTATCGTGATATCCATGGACAGATGCTCTCCAGATCAGCGGTCTTTTCCTTGCACAGGGTTCTCTCCATTTAGTCTGTAAGAATGCCGGAGTAAGATAAAATTCAGAATCCAATGAAGTCGTCTTTCGAAAGAACATGTTCAGATTAGTAGTAAATGATGCAGTGTGTTCAAGATTAAATGTTGAGCAGATGTATTTAGAGCAAGGTTCTAACGATGATAGTATCGCTATAACCGATGAAGAACATTTTGGTGAGACTCCAACAATTCGCTTCACGAATCTCCATTGACACTTGTCCAACTGCTGAAAATTGAAGGGACTTAAATCCGACCAGATAACTGGCAAAGCATATGAAACTATGGGAAGCAACATACTTCGAAAATACCGGAGGGCTCCTGAGAAAGATAAAGAACCTAAGTTTTTTGCATAAGAGGTTGCTACAACTAACTTCGAGGATTTACGATGTAGGTGTTCAGTAAATGACCATTTCGACGAAAGTAATACTCCCAAATAATTGTAACTATTGCAGAATTCTAAATCTACATTGCCTATTCTCAGCATGTCACATCGACGCAAAGGTCCACCTAACCGAAATTTAAGGGCTTTCGATTTATTTACGTTCACCGTCAACTGATTTGATAAACAATAGGATGACAGAGCATCTAACGCACTTTGAGCGGATAAAAGATCTTTGGCTAATATTACTAGATCGTCGGCATAGAGGGTACAAGAGACTTCATTCGATGCATGACGAAGATGCATAGGCAAATCCATAACAAAAAAGGAAAATAATATAGGGCTGAGTGGATCTCCCTGTAAAACACCGCGATTAGCAAAAAAGAAATCCGAGGTGTTAATACCATCAGATACTTTAAGGCGATTAGGCTGAAGCACAGAATAAATAAGATACAAAAAGCGACCACTAACGGACACTCTGGTGGAAAGTTTATCAAGTAACAAAGACCGATTCACTGTGTCAAATGCTCGCTCAAAGTCAACAAAAGTAGCATACAACGGTCTACGATTAGCGAAACAATCGGTGACTTCGTCACGGACATGCTTTATTGCATCGGACGTTGACCGTTTCGGGCGGAATCCATACTGCTCCGTAGGTAAGAGATGCTCGCGAAACTTAATAAGGCGCATATACATTATATGAGTCAATAACTTATAACTGTGATTCAATATCGCAATCCCCCTGTACGCATCCAGTGAATCATAGTCACCCTTGCCCTTATGCAGGATCTTAATTACACCGTCGCGCCACGAAATCGGAAACGGATGACCTGCAAGAAGTAGATTGAAAAGTTCTGTCCAGTAGTCTATCAAAATATCGATAGTCGACTTTAACTGTTCTACGCATAATTGATCTAACCCGGCAGCTTTATGATCTTTTAAGATTGATAGGGATCTTACGACTTCAAACGGCGTAAAAGGTAAATTCAGAGGATCTGAACCGTATATTGAATTTATGCATGAAACTGCAGATAAACGTACAGGCATGTCTTCTAATATTGAATGGCGCAAAATAGATTGGAAGTGTGATTTCCAATTTTCTATTTGAATCCTGGAATATGTTCCAATGTTAGCTTTCTTAAGTATCCACGGTGTCGACTCCGCCTTAGACAATTCCCGTCGTTCAATCTCTAAACGTCGTTCTCTACGATACATCGATACAAGTTTAACGTAAAGCCTACGTAAATCTACAAAATATTTCCTTACCTTTAAATCGAACCGATAACTTTTATTTAATTGAATTAAATGTTGCTGGAACTGTTTAAACCAAGCGGGTTTTACTAGGTATGATTTTTTTTTGGAATAGTCGGATTCATATCTACAAGCCGATAGAAGGGTGGAAATTACAGAAGTAATGCTGTTCCCCAGTTCTCCTGATCTAAGGAATTGAAAAGCTAGATTTATTTGACTATAATCAATTGCTGAAGTACATAATTTCCTGCTAGGTTGACGGGGCAAATCTATTGATTGTATGTTGCATATGCAATCGAAAATACACGAGACAGGTTTGTGTTTACGAACTAACGCCCATTTTGAAGATAGTTCTAGCCCTATATGTCTTACATGCACGTTAGTAAATATGATGTCTATACAGCTTTTACCTGTAGAAGATTCGTAGGACCAATTTTCATTAGGGACGTATAACTTTAGATTTATAGACTTAAAGTAATTGACAAGAATTCGCAGTTTTCCTGTGATTGGACTGGTGAATCTTGCATTAAAATCTCCTGCGATAATTATCGGGACTGTGCTGTTTAGAGTTGAAAGAAGCTGAGAAATTTCGTCAATAATATCTGCCGCGGTAAGTGTGGGTTTGAAATAGCATGCGATAAAAGTGATGACAGGTGTTTCAAGCAGTATAGAATTCAGCAAATACCTACATTGCCAATCCCTGAAGGCTCTATTTAAACCTAAAATTATTCCACCCGCGGGGCGACCACGAATGCCCAATAAAGCAGGATTGTCAAATGTATAAAAACCAGGTAAAGAATAATTATTAGTAAACATGGTCTCTAATAGTACCACAACGTGAAAGGTATCGAACCAGGATTCAATGCCTTGCTCGATCAAAGACGCCAAACCTTCCACATTAAATAGTAACAGTCTAAAAGACTTGTGGTGCTCACAAACCTGACTACCACTTCTTGCAGAAGAGGATAGTCATATAGACGACCCATCCATTAATGAGGAATTAACGGGTGTTGTGCCTACCTTTCCATTATTCGGTCTACGAACAATTTGAAAATTTCTAATTATGTAATTACTATTTGGGTTTGCAAGTCTTTTCTCTTGTAGCTGTTTGCGCAGAACCTGATTGGCAACACGCTCTTCGGGGGAAAAATCCGGTATGATGTAAACATTCCTAAAACGATCAACTTTTCTCAATTTATAAGAGTTTAATAAAACGTTGCTGGCCGTTACCTCGTCCGTTGAAACTAAAGTCCACGGAGGAATGTCTGTTCTTTTGGCTGGAAGTCGATGGACCTTAATTGAAAATTTTGCAGTTATTTGAATGCCTACAGCGGATAAAATGTCTCTAACACTAGCTTCATCATCCGCTGTATTTGGTAGATTGCGTATAATAAAATTTGACGAGCGCAAAGCTGATTTTTTGCAACTGTTAATGATTTCCAACGGGGAGTAGATACTTGATTTAATATTAGCAGTGGCAAGGATAGAACGCGTTACTTCTCTACGTACTACACTTGCGAAACTACGATTCTGAAATGGAGAGGGTTTGTGAGATGATAGATTTTGAGAAAGGTTAGAAGATATTTCCTTGGATTGTGCTAATTTTAGTTCATCGATCTTAGCCTCCAAATTGCTTATAGCAACATTCGCCTGTTCTAAGGATTGTTCTATAGTTGTAATGCGTTTTGCAGCACAAATTCCACAGATGAATCGCTGAAGAAAGAAATCTCGAGATACCCTACGAGGAGACTTGACAACAGTATATAAAGAACAACCAAAACCGTCACATTTCAATTCAAATGACACGTACTCGCTAGAATCATCGTGACTTAACGGAATGGAATCAAGCTTATCTACGCTACGTGCAGTAAGCTGAGACAAATATGCAGATTTGGGAGCGTCAATAGAAGAATTCGCACGGTTGGAACACCTGCTACCAGGAAGACAATCGACACAGAGTTTGCCGGACTTTGCACACAAACAGCTTTTGCAAACAGCATTTCGACCATTACATTGGCAACAATGAGAAGCAGACATTTTTCTTTTGTAATTAGCTTGAACAATGATTGCTGCTCGACACTCGTTGCTCGAAGGTTGTCGCAATATTGCTTGTCAGTAGATTGTATGTCCAGTGATTGTATAGAATGTATGTTGTAAGTAGTATATTAAGCAGCCAAGAAGGTTGTCGAAGGTTTTTCGAAGGTTGTCGTAATATTGCTTGTCAGTAGCCAAAAATTCGATGGCGATCCATTGTCTCTGTGTATTTACTTTAGATTGTAAGAAACTTTTTTAATGTTTGATGATTTTTATTTTTTAATAATAATAATAATAAATAATTATTAGAATAAGATACTAGATAGTTATTTCAGAGGAATACATCATTAGCATGTATTTGGCCCCGCTGCTATGTTGGGTAGAGGAGTTAGGGGCCGAAACCTGATAGCATAGCAGTTCCTCCTGATAACCTCTAATTCTTATTCTGATACAACGTCTGTTATTTATTAGTCAATTCATAAAAATGAAGTTTATTTTAAATTTCATTTTTTATTTTTTATTTGTATTTTTTAACTTGATTAAAATTATAGAACATCTAAAAACAATTACTAATTTTATTATTTAGTTATTAAATTTTGATTTAGCATTATTATGTTTTGTTTATTTTATAATTATATAACAATACGTAGACTCAGTTAGCTGATTTAATCATAACCTGAGATAATAGAAAAGGGAAATTAATTATAACCTCGATTGGATTTTTTAGGGAGTGAGAGACAACGGGTGATTTAGTAGGAGAGCTGCGCGTTGGATTGAATGGAGGGCTCAGATCCCTGTGGACTTGAGATCGTGACACAATGAAGACTCTATTAACGAACAAACTGACTTTGTTTTCAATGGATGAATAGTATATTCATCCAATATAATATCATAATTTTCACCAAATTAAATGATCATTAAATGTACTTTATATTAAAATAAAATTTTGAAATAAAATTTAATTTTATTCCAAATAGAAATAAAATTGAATTTAATGTAAAATCAGATAAATTAATGCTTATAATTAATTTTTCTTTTCTACATACATAAAAACATAGAAAACAAAGTCAGTTCGTTCGTTAATAGAGTCTTCATTGTGTCACGATCTTAAGTCCACAGGGATCTGAGCCCTCCATCCAATCCAACGCGCAGCTCTCCTACTAAATTACCCGTTGTCTCTCACTCCCTAAAGAATCCAATCGAGGTTATAATTAATTTCCCTTTTCTATTATATGGTAAGATACAAATTACTTTACAGATTTTTAAGAGCTATTGAATGAATTAATTATTTAGCATTTGTTATCAAATATTTAATGGAACAAAATGACGTTAATAACATAAATAATTAACTTTGAAAAACGACATGGATAATATTTCAAACAAGAGAAACAACACATTATTATTTCGTTTGTTTGAAAGTTTCAATTCAGTAATAAATAACTGAACGTTAAAAACGTTGATCTATACATGAATTAGATCATAGCAGCTATATTTCGATTAATGCACTTTAAGTGTAACTCTTGCTTATACAACGGTCAACATGGTACATCCAGTTTTAATAATGATCACTAGAAATCTTGTTTTATAAGATACGATTGTAAATTGCTGGGTTCAGGTAGAAAGACACAATGGAAAGTTATCAACTCATATTTAACTCACATGGGTTCAGGTGGAACAATATATATATATATATATATATATATATATATATATATATATATATATATATATATATATATATATATATATATATATATATATATATATATATATATATATATATATATGTTTTAAGGGACAATTGAATGAGAATTAAAATAACAGTATTTTACTACTTGTGGTCTAGATAAGCGTTCTAAAGCAAACATTTTAAATTAAAGAGTTGCTGGCTACCTAAAATTACAATTTGAACAATAAATGTGTTTCTAAATAATAAATATTTGAAATTGATAATAAAATGGAATAATTAAATCAATCTTTTGTGAATTAAGTTATTAGATAAGCTAACAGTATACGCATTTTATATTATTTATAAATTAAAAATAATTCGTCGCTGATTTGATCGATTGCAGTCGCGTGATTCTTTTTAGGATTCGTAGCAAGCTTTCACCGATGCCGTCGGATGCATCGAAAACATTTATCAATTATTAATGATAATTATTATTTATTATGTTATAAGAATATTATTATATTATTTATTATATATTAATATCGATATTATATCTATAATTATCAAACTTTTTGTACACACAAATGATAAAAATATTTTACAAAAGTTTCATAAATAGTTGAGCATGTCCTAATACTAAAATATTGATGTCAACAGCAATTAAATGCAGCATTTATTTTAATCATAAATATATTCGATATTTATTTCATATTTTTGGATATATTAACATTATCGTAATTTCTTATTCTTATATTATATATCAAAACTCATCTAAAATTCCTTCTTTGTGCTACCCTGAACACAATTATTTACTTGTGTTCGAGTTATTCAACCATTTAAGACAATTATCAACGCATATCTGAATCATGAATTTTGCACAAACTGTATAACTGATGTTAGAGATTAGAAGATATATTGTGGGAGCAGTTCAAGGAGAAAGGATATATTGTGGAAGTAGTTCAGGGAATGAAGATATATCGTAACGTACTTCAAGGAGTAAGGATATATTGTGGCCATAGTTCAGGAAGTAGGGATATATTGCGGCCGTAGTTTAGGGAGTAAGGATATATTGTGACTGTAATTTAAATAGTGGGGATACATTGTGACCGTTGTTCAAATTGTGGAAATAGATTGTTTCAGCAGTTCAGATAGTGGAGATTTATTGTGCCCGTAATTCAGGTAGTGAAAAAATATTGTGGCAGTAGTTCAGGTAGTGCATATATATTGTGGCCGAAGTTCAGCAAGTGGGAGATTGTGGCAGTAGTGCATATATATTGTGGCAGTAGTTCAGGAAGTGGGGATATATTGTGACCGCAGTTTAGGTAGTGGAAATATATATATTGTGTCACTTGTTCTGAAAGTGGGGATATATTGTGACCGTTGTTTAGGTAGTGGGGATATATTGTGGCAGTACTTCAGCTATTGGAAATATATTGTGGCCGTAGAACACAAATAAGGATAAATTGTGACTGTAATTCAAGTAGTGAAGATATATTGTGACCGTAGTTAAGGGAGTACGGATATATTGCGACCTTAGATAAGGTGTTGATATCGTGGCTGTAATTCAGATAGTGAGGATATATTAGCCATAGTTAAAGTAGTGAGGATGTATTTTGACCGTAGTTGACATTGTAGAGAAATATAGTGACCGTAGTTCAGGTAATAGGGATATATAGTGGCAGTAGTTTATCTAGTGAAAATATATTGTTTCGGTAGTTCAGGTTGTGGGGATATAGTGTGACTATAGGTCAGGTAACGGGGATATATTGATATCGTTATTCAGGTAGTGAGGATATATTATCGCCGTACTTAAGAGAGTAGGGATATATCGTGAGCGTAGTCAAAGTGTTGAAGATATATTGTGTTCGTAGTTTTGGTGTTTTGATTAAAAATATCAAACATCATCTTCTGACGTTAAATCACATTCAGACTTGATTACTATGGACTTTTGGATTAATCAGCTATATTATTTAGCTTTGAGTTATTGCATCCAATTCGTTAATTATAAATTATAAAGTTTTATTATAAAATCACGCAAGTATTTTTATGTAAAACTCGATATTTTAGTCTTTAGGTATTTTAACCTAGACTCAGGAAATCCAAGCTTGCGATATATAAATTATTAAAATAAATCCCAACGTGTGTATATTATTACTAGATATTAAAATGTGCCAATGATTCTAAACGTCGTCGTAAATTCATCTATTTGGCCTATTTGTTCCGTTTCGTCGCTAAAACATATCTGGCTAGCGTTTCTGATAGTCATAGGTAGAAAATTATTTATCTATCTGCTTTTATGTTTGGTCAACATCATTCGAAAGCGTATGTTCTTACATAGCAACGCAGACATGTTAGAAATGAAGGAGAAACTTAATCAATTTACAAAGAAAAGAGACCAACTGTCGATAACTGACGATTTTGCTGCATACGCTAGAACCGAACGAGTAATCAACAGATTTAAGCAGCAAAAGGACGCGATACTTTGGAACAAGACCAACTATATCGAGAGATTTACATTAAAGATGACATTATATATTCATGTGCTATCGTATTTGGTAACAGCGTTATTCGTTTATTTTAACAGAAATACGCACATTCCAACGGGATTTCACGATTCTAATGTTAAATTACCGTGGATTGTATGGATAATTATTATTGAGCGCACAATTTATATAACAAAACAGACAATTTTCAGTGTTAAATAAAAATAGCGAAGCTTTTTGAAATTAATTAAAAAAACCAATATGTGGTATATTTTGTTTACTGCTTCGGTACTTCAACTGTCCATACAGATTTAACAACAATAATAATTTATTTAAAGTGGCAAATGCGTGCCAACTGCACGCTTACAAGTCCACTAACTAAAAATAACAGCAAAAATCATAATGATAAATTTATTAAATTGTTGAAATGGAATCGGATTTGGTGTTTGACACACGGCATTGAGATTGATTGGCGGATATGAATGGGCAAATGATATCACGAGAAAGGATTTGGTGTTTGAAACACGACATTAAGATTGATTGGCGGATATGAATGGGCAAATGATTCCACGAGAGAGGAGCAGCCACAACGAAGGTGCGAAAGCCAAAATATGTAAAGTAGTTTGGGACATGTAAATGAAGGGAATTACAGGAGCGCAGAGAACAGTAAACTGGACGAGAATAGTCGAAAAAAGGAAGGTTGGGAAATAAAGGAGTAGGAAAAGTTACAAGGCGGAAAGCAATGAGAAGAAGACGAATTTGAACACGAGCATAAATGGTAGGCAAATCGAGATAAGCAAGATAGTAAGATGCATGACCAAAACGACGAAGTTAGAGGAGAATTCGGACGGCTTCGTTTACGATGCGTTGTAAAAGAAGAGTGGATTTAACTGAGTTGGGAAATAGACTCAGACAGTAATCAAGTCTTGAGAAAAGGAGAGAAGATATGAGAGTCATACAAGAAGGGAAATCGATCAATCTACGAATTTGACGGAGGTTGCGGATAATCAAGGTAGATGAGCGTAATTTATCTCTAACGAAAGGTTTAAGTGAAAGTCGGTTGTCGAAATGGAAGACTAGGAAAACGAGATTGTCAACGGTAGGAAGAATTGTATAATTTAATGATACGGAGGGAGGCTCTAAGCCGAGGCGTCGAGGTAGGATCCACATAATTTTGGATTTATTCGAATTCAGAGAAATACGAAGAGAAAAAATATGATTGAAAATTGAAGCAAGACAGTTGGAAGCAGAAACAATAAGATCATGAATATGATAAGCAGGTGTATGATCATAGATTACAATGTCATCAGCATATTGCATAACATGGAAGTTAAATATATGAGAAATAGCAGACAAATTACCGGGAAGAAAGAAAAGCAAAGGGTCTAATACGGAGCCTTGTGGAACACCGGACGGGATGGAAGAAGGATGCGAGAGAGAAGAGTTAGAAGACTCGCGAAAAGTATGGTTTGATAGATATGAAGAAAACCAAGCTACAGTGGGTAAATAGAAGCTATAATCATGATGAAGACGATGAAGAGGTATCGAGTGATCGACGATGTCAAAAGCAGATGAGAGATCAAGAGAAGCTATGACACTACATAATTTTTGATCGCGCGATATGAGTAAGTCGTTATAAACTTTAAGACATGCACTTTCATTTGAGTGATTAGAGCGAAAAGCAGCTTGGAAGAGAGGAAACAAGTTAAAGGAAAATATATATGCATTAACTTGATTGCGAACAAGATGCTCAAGGAGTTTGAAGAGTGTTGAGAGAAGTGAGATAGGGCGGTACGAAGATGGTAGTGAGGGGTCGAGATATTGCTTTTTGAGGAGAGGATTTCTCAAATTATCTCCTGAAAAAGGAGAGGATTTCCTTTTTGAGGAGAGGAGTACATTTCTTTCCTTCCTACTGGAAGGAGTACACTTCCTTCCAGTAGGAATGAAATGTGCGGCTACGGATAACCACTTTGAACAATGTGGTTAGGAAGGGTGAGATATATGAGCGGTTATTTTTAACAAGTGAGCGGGAATTGGGTGAGAAGGAGATGTTTTATTAGGTAATGATAGAAGAACCGAAAAAAAATCATCAGACGAAACGGGAAGAAGGTGGAATAGCTCTGTGGTGGAAGTATTCAAATAGAAGAGAGGATACAAGGGGCATATGGGTAGAAGAGAAAGTAAATTAGATAGCGTAGATTGTAGATAAGAAGAAAATTCATCAGGATTTATGTTACAAGGATTAGGTGATCTTGAAAGATTTGAGTTTAAGATTTTCCAGTGAGATTTAGAGTTGTAAGAGGACTCGAGTTGATTTCGCCAAAAGAGAGTACGCTTAGTAAGCATAAGAATGAGATGGGAACGGCGAAGAGCGGAGATTTGGAGTGAGTATGTTTGGAGAAAGTTTAAGAAAACAATTAAGCACACGAAAAGAGTAACGTGGTCAACGCTTAGAAAGACAACAGTCGAAATCGAACCACGGAGCATGGCGCAAGCTCTGAAAACGTCGGGGTCGAACGGGCAAGAGTGACAAGGAAATGATCGGACAAACCAGGATCAGTAATTGACAAGGAGGTATAGTCATTGACGCAGTTAGGAACCTATGATGTCGAGAGCACCGCCGAGAATATGAGTTGGGCTTGTTGAAAGTAATTTATAGTTAAAATCAGAAAAAATATTAGTTAAAGTGATAGAGTCAGAGTCAGCCGGGCGATCAAGACGAATGTTAAAGTCACCGAGAACAAAATCAGGAGTATAAGACAATGAACAGTGAGACATAAGATCTGCAAGGTCGTTAAAGAACATACGTGAGGGGGCAACTGAGCCTGGACGGTATACAATTACAAGTTCCAGAGGGAAAGTAGTTGACAATTTGCATATGAGTAATTGGAACGAGGTGTAATGGATGTTAGCGTAATTTTACGCAAAGACGTTGGGTGACGAGCAGTGACAACAATACCGCCATGGTTATAAGCAGTAGATGTGGAAGAGACAATCGGGCGAGCTGATTCAACTAGAGAACAACCAGAGCGGCAAAGACGACGAACAGCAAGATCGTCAGAGTCAGAGTGTTAAGATTCGGTAATACAGATAACATCGATAGATAATTGATCGAATATATCATGGAGCACATCAGCTTTGTGAAGAATCAAGCGAGTGTAGAAAAACTAAGACGAAAAGTATGCTCAGGAGCGATATCGACTAGCAAAGAAGACATGGGGGAGAGACTGGACGCCATAGGATTTTTGGCCTCGTGTGTACAGCGTGAAAATTTCCGTTGATTTGACTGATTGATAATGATGAGTCGCCGTTTGTTTCACGTCGATGTTTCTCAATGCGAGCTAAATTGAGTTGGGCAATATCAGAAGGGGAGCTGTCAGGATAGATACAACAAGTATATAAAATGGCAAGAAGTTTAAAACGTTGGGAGAGTATCGAGGAAGCATGTGAACTATGCCGGAAAACGATTTTTAGGAATGGAGGTATGAGATGATCGGATTTATTGGATTTGTTTAAACGGATCAAAGATACAGGAGCGATATTATTGAATAGGGATGGATTATAATCAGGAAGAATGGTCGCTAGGATTGACCTGGAAGCATATACATCATCATCGAGGCGAGATAGTGGAGAAGCAGATTCGGGAAGCTTCAAGTTTGATATGATAATACAGCGATCGCCATCATCATCGAGGCGAGATAGTGGAGAAGCAGATTCGGGAAGCTTTAAGTTTGTTATGATAATACAGCGATCGCGCGAAGGAAAACGATTAAAAAAGATTTATTTTAACGTGGCAAATGCGTGCCAGCGCACGCTTACATGACCACAACAAAACAAAACTGTAAATCAGGTGTCGAGAAGGTGTGAACGGAGGAGGTGTTTGAATGTGATAAAGGAGGGGCGCGGCGGACGTCGAGAGGGAGTTGATTCCAGGCGAGTGAGGCGGCGACGAGGAAGGATCGGAGACCGTAGTTGTTGGAGTAATTAGGAACGTGGAGTAAGAGGGTATGACGGGAACGCAGCGATAGCGAGGTGGGGCGAGTGTCGTCTAAGAAAGGAAGGTTGATGAACGATGGGGAGCCGACAGCGATGAGACGAAAAGTAACGAGAAGGCGGAGTTTGATGCGGATGTGGATGGTGGGCCAGGAGAGTTGGGCAAGATATGTGAATGTGTGGTCGAAGCGACGGAGACGAAAGAGCACTCGAACGGCGGTGTTGATTATCCGTTGTAGGGGTAGGATGATGGATTTTGGAGAATTGGCGAATATGCTAGGGCAGTAATCGATTTTAGGGAAAAGAAGCGATGAAAGAAGAGACATACAAGAACGGAAGTCGATTAGGTGTATTTGGTGAACGAACAGATCTGGAAGGAGTAGAGGCAGAAGAGCAGATATAAGTGGGAATGACAGGGTTGCTCGATTAAGATTGAAGATAAGTTGGAGCATGTGTGACAGAAGTGGAGTGTTGAATTGGTTGATCGGAGATGTTACTGGAGATGATTTTGACGGAAGGTTTTAAATTATTGAAAAGTGATACAGGGTAGGTAGAGTAAGGAGTACGTGAAGCGAAGAAAGAAGTATGATATGTATTTAGATAGGGGAGGAATAGGACAGATAAGGTACGAGATGAACAGCTTTACCGTTTGTCTTGCTAGGATGATGAACATGAATGGAAGTTTTATCGTAAATTGAACGAGGAGTGTGTGTAAGAGAAGGTTCAAGAATGGGATTATACGATGTGAAGTTAGATGTTGATGCGAAGGAAACGTCAAAAGCTGTATCAGTCTGAGTAGTCGTATGTGTGACAAAAGTGAAGGAGCATGATAGCTGTGAAAAGTGTTGCTGAATCACAAAAACCACATGTAAACGGTTTACTTTTAAACTTTGAACGTTCAGATGTTTTAACTCGAACAAGGGTCCATATGTCACAATATTTACACGCGCATCCAACTTCCAAACTTGTATAACGATCATTGCATTTCGATGTGGAAGATGCGTAATCAGTAACGGGAATTAGAGATCGAGTTTTTCTAAGCATGATTTTTTATCGAGAGCTTAAGCACAAGCCGCCAGCGTGGCGAGCGAAACTGACAGGAAAAATCTAGAATTGACAAGAAAAATCTGGAACTGACAGGAAAAATCTTGGGCTGTCAGGAAAAATCTGGAACTGACAGGAAAAATCTGGAACTGACTTTTATTTTATTTTAATTTGCCCAATTTAAAAGAGCCTCCTAAGTACGCTTGGGACGCGTATTAGATCTTCGTACTAGATCTTCGTACTAGATCTTCGTACTAGATCAAAAATTCCTAGATCTTTGAACTGATCGGTTTAAATAATACTACGGATCCTATGATATAACAGGGATCTAAATATTGTTCGCCCAAATGCATATAGATGCACTTTACAACATTGACTTTTATTGTTTTTTTTTATTTGCTCATTTTAAAAGTGCGTCAAGTCCACTTGAAGAATATATCTATCTAGATCAGATATAATCTCTCGCCTTAAATCATATGCGTACATCAGCAAAGGTAACTTAATAATGTCAGGCAGATCATTTATGAATATAGTAAAAAATAATGGGCTAATAATAGAACTTCGAGGAACACCCATTCTAATGATCACAGAGGACTGCCGATTTCACGGCTGACTGAAAAGCAGCAATCCAAATGGTGATTTCATGGTGCGATATTAGGGGAAATTGTCTATTGAGAATTTATGAAGAATCTCCTTATAATACCAAATGTTCTCATCGCCCTAGAACAAATATCATATGTATTTGTTTAATTTTTTAAGTTGTTTGCCACAACAATTCCTAGATCTTTGAACTAACCTACTGTAAGTAATAATAAGGATCCTATGTTACAACTGATCTAAATATTGTTCTCCCAAATGCATATAGGTGCACTTTGGAAATTTAACTTTTATCTTATGTACATTTGTCCATTTTAAATGAGTGTCCAAGTTGGTTATCACTAACAACAGAAGCACCTGCCCAAAGCAAATGTCGGTGATCGTTTTAAACTTTTTTATATAAACATGTACCTTTTAAAAAAGCATTGTCGAGCTTTTTCGGAAGTGTTGTTCAAGTTTTCGGAATCAAGAGCTATATTTGTGTACAAGTTTTCGGAATCAAGAGCTATATTGGTGTTCAAGTTTTCGGAATCAAGAGCTATATTTGTGTACAAGTTTTAGGAATCAAGAGCTATATTTGTGTACAAGTTTTCGGAATCAATAGCTATGTTGGTAGCTGAGGTAAGTTTTTGGTTGTTGATTTAATTTCTGTTTTTTTTCTTTCATATATATAAAAATTTTTTGTGAATTTTTTTTCCTTTTCTTATTAACTTTTTTTTATTTATTTATTTTTTTTATTTTTTTTAGTTATTTATAAACACATATATACATATACATATAGTCACAGTTGGAAGGGTTTGATAGCTCTAAGACAGTTGGGAAAATAAAATCTTCCCAACAATACGAAGATTTAAGAAATATGAATTTAGAATCCTCAGTGCAAAAGAGGCTTATGCCCATAAAGCAGGACTCTTTTACATTGAAAATAACATGGAAGGAAAGCCATAACTTTAACAAAAAAATAAGAGAAATCGAAAAGGAAATGAGAAAAACCGTTCGAGGAGAAATCTTCGAACGGTTTTTCAAAAAAGAAAATTTCAGCCGAATCTCCTTCAAAAGCTCAGTTATGAAGGATAAATTCAATGCGGCTTTTGGACAGGAGGAAGAGTTTGATGTTATCGACATTTCTCCACAAGTGACGGCCATCCTTAGGGATGTACCGTCATCTGCGGAGAAAGAAGATGTTGAAGAATTCTTACATCAATATTATGTAAAGATTCTGAAAACATGCAAATCATACAATCAATCATATAGTTCCTTTCTTTTGAAGGGAACTATATGTAGTTTGAAAAAATTGAAAGAAGATGGAGGCAGCATCTGCGGACATCGAATATCTGTAAAGATATTCGACGAAGACGATGCTGCCTTTCGGTATCCGCAGTGTTATAGATGTCAGCGCTGGGGACATTTTTCGAACATGTGTCGAGAAGTGTCACCGCGTTGCGTCCACTGCGGAGAAGAACACGAAACACAAGCATGTGGAAATAAAAATAGGCCGACATGTGCAAACTGTAGGCAACCTCACAAGGCGTACTCACACGTTTGTCCAGAGTTCAAGTCTTACTTGGCCTGGGTAAACGGTGAGAACAAGAAGGCTTGTGAGGAAACTCAGTCCTACCTTAGGACTCAGTCCTACCAACATGCTGGACAAGCAGCGATGTTGATCGAGAGAGTACTTACTCTTGAAAAAGAAATGGCTGCCTTAAGACAGGAAAATGCAAAATTAAAAAGAGATGCTGTAGTCCACGAAGCTGATTTGAAGAAATTCAAATCGGAGTTGAACACAGCAACATTACGC
The DNA here is from genome assembly GCA_012934845.2 of Pomphorhynchus laevis. Taxonomy (NCBI): domain Eukaryota; kingdom Metazoa; phylum Acanthocephala; class Palaeacanthocephala; order Echinorhynchida; family Pomphorhynchidae; genus Pomphorhynchus; species Pomphorhynchus laevis. The sequence continues at coordinate 181,131 of WNNJ02001495.1, read as the reverse complement.
AAATACAAATTGTTGAAACGGGAGAAAGACAAGTCATCGATTTCTGTGACTACTTTCAATCGTTTCAACGATTTGTCACAAATACAAGGCCCTCAAAATGAGGACAATAATATGGACTATTGTTCCGTAGTATCGACTGATTCTGAGGGTCTTTCGATTAAAGCGCCAGGGACTGCTATAAAGATGCTGACGTTACCTGAATCACTTCAGGTGGCGTCGAGTCGGAGGGGCAGTTCATGGCACAAAGCTTCGAATGCAAGAAAAAAACTAAGAATTGAGTATTCTTCGCTTGAAAACATCTGTCTAATGAGTTGGAATATAGGTTCTGTTAAGAACCTGATACAGTATTTCAGTCTCATACCGGCAGATGTGCTTCTCTTGCAGGAAGCAAGATCACCCGATCAATTGAGGATTTTTAGCAGCAAGATCGACGACTGCGACACATTTGTGTCAGCAGAAGGTCTCAGGATGGAACTCTTCCTAGTGTCGGTGGTAAAGAAGCGTTTTTGCGCATCTTTACTATCGCATGGCACTAGCGAAGTAGGTTCATTTCAGCTCCTCCGGTTTTTCAGCTCTAGACGCCCAGTTTATGTAGCAAATTGTTACATCAAGCCGGGGGCCTGGAGTTCGAAAAAGGGGAGGAGAGAGATTCGATCAATGCTGTTGAAGATCTTCAATTTGGGTGGTCAATTTTTAATTGGAGATTTCAACGACGACGGTGGGTCTCGGGTGGGCAGCATGATCGCTCCAGCATGGGAGGTCATATGTCCCCCGGAAGGGACATTTATCCGTCGTCGCAATGGTTATTGCTCCACGTTAGATTTTGCTATGCAAAACAAAAATACAAATTTTAAAATTAAATGGCAGCAGACTTTGCTGCCAGATACTTTTAATGATGGGCATAAGCTTGTATATTGGTCGTGGAAGGAGGAACTAGTTTTCAAGATAAGATTCCAACTGACACGGGCGGGTATACAAGCTTTTAATAGATCAATAAGCGAAGTAATGATAAATTTAAATAATAAAAATATTTTTTGTACTATTTTAAAAAATACTTTTAATGAAATAATAAATTTTAGTATTTGCAATAATAATTTTATAATAAATAATAATTTTAATTTTTTCGATTGTTTGAATATTTTAGATGAGACGTTTTTGACAAATTTTACAAATAAATTAAAAGAATCAAATTCTCTATTAATTTTAAATAATGCAATTTTTAGTAATGCAAATAAATTTTTAACTACTAAACGACCGCCCAACATCAAGTACACTCCTAAAGCTCTTCATTTGAAACGTATTCTCTGGGGTTTACGAACGGATGCGAATCCTTCGTCTCAGAGAATCGCTCAAATGGCTCTGCTCAAGAATGATATTCAAGAGTTGGAGCAGAGGGTAGACGCTAAAAAGTTGCTGTCTTACAAGAATTTTTCAAAGGAATGGTGGCAAACCATTAGGCGAATCCACCTTCCGTTCTTGGAGGGCAGCGGCTTCTAAGTGGATATCCTCTAAGGGTTTTGGGAATGTACTTCATGAAATGAAAATGAAACACCTAGCCAATGCTGAAAGATGGACAGAGAGGAAAATGATGAAGATCCGTATGAAACTCTTGTTTTCGACCATCGACAATTCGCAAGAGGACATCACTATCGAGGACATTTTGAGTGCGTGGCCAGTCGTGCCAAATACTTCGTCTAACGGGTCTTCGGCATGTGCTGCTGCGACCAAATTGATTGTCGATAAGGTTCGGACGGATATTGCTGCCAAGATGCTATGAGTACCTTTAGCATCTTGGTGTGATATTGCGGTCGGAAAAGTGGTGTTCCTTGCGAAGGGAAGATGGGTGTCGAATGCTAAAGACACAAGACCCATAACAATATCTAATAATATTGTTATGGTGTATGAGAGAGCTCTTGCTAGGATCCTTTCCCGATTCTACGAAGATCGTGATATGTTGGGAGACCACATTCACGGGTTTCGTAGAGGAAGGGGAACTGTTAAGGCAGTAAGGTCCATGCAGAGTTTTCTCACCAGCGATAGACGACCTGCAGTCCTCTATTCGCTGGATGTGTCGGCGGCCTTCGACAACTTGGGGCATGATGCAATAGTTACAACGTTAACCAGTGATAGTATACCGAGTAATTTGTTGCATCGTGTCCTGGGTATATTAAAAGCAAGAACTTTCTACTTGGATGATGACAGGGGTAAGTACTATCATATCAACAAAGGACTTCCCCAGGGCTCACCTCTGTCTCCTATCATTTATATGATAGTGACGAGGGGAGTTCTGGAGGGTCTTTTGGATAGGAACACCCACGCCATCATTTATGCGGACGACATCTCGATCGCATTTAAGAGAAATACTCTGTCGGATGCAAGGTTTGAAGGGCGAATGAAGTCTGTAATGGACATTGTTGCTCATCGCTTAGCGAAGTTTGGCTTGTCTTTAAACCCAGCGAAGAGCAATTTTGTTTATTACAGATTTTGGCGTCCTGGAAAGCACACTCGTTTCCTCGATTCTCTTCCAGGGAATCGAAAGCGTCGGGTGCGCATTCTGGGATCCGTTTTCGAACCACGTTTGCATCCTAGGTCAGATATGGCCAGGTGTTTCAAATTAGTTAGAAAAGGGCTACGTATGTTTGAAAGAGCGAGACGATTAAATGCCGGTTTGGGTAGATGTGTAATTGTGCTCAATGCGTTTGTATTGAGCGGATTGTATTTCTACTCAAACATTCGCCCTTTATAACAACGATATCTATTTTTAAAACGATTATTAATTTTAATAAATAAATTTTTTATGAACGAAATTGAAATTAAAAATAAATTAATTAAAAAATATGTTTTATTTTACAATTTAAAAATCAAATATTTTGAATAATTTTTTGTTTATCTTGTTTGAAATTTATTTGGATATTTTTCTAAAATTGGATGTATATATTAATTTTATATTGCGCTTACCTACAAGTGCCTTGTCAGAGAAATTAGAGAAATTAAGAAAAGTAAAATTAAATGTATTATATCTTCATTTTTTTGTCATTGTTCAAATAATTTTAGGATAATGTTACAAAATATTTTTATTTTATTGGTAATATCAATTTTATCCAAATTTTGTTTTTTATGATGATTTTGAATTTTTATTTTTTAGAACTGAATTTTAGCAGTTTATCATTTTGAATTTTTGTTTAAAATTCTTATCCTCGACATCCAACCAAAGAAATCTCAATCGAAACCTGCAAAAAGAAAGAAAAAAGAAAGGAAACTCGATTTGGGCCCGATACTTGGCTGGGGTCGAAAAAGTCGTATAATACGAAAATATATGTGAATTTTGTGTTTTTACTTTAATAATTCATTAATACATCGTAATTTTCTGAAAGCGCTAACAGTGGTTAGCGAAATATCAAAAATAATTTCTTCCTTTGATCAAGCTCCAATAAATATTTATCAATAATGGATCAGTTTCAACTATTTAAAAAAGAAATTGAACACGATCAAATATTAAGGATATGAAGGAAGTATATATGTTGACACTATTGTATTTTCCATTTTTTAGCATTATTATTGTTATTATTATTTAAAAAAGTGGACGTACAGCTTATTTAAATGCAATGCTGCAAACTCTTTTATTGACAAACTGAGTTCTCTCTATATGATCGCAAGTGATAATCCGCTGAACATGTCATCTACTCTAAAGTCGATAGTTGTGCTATGCCAATTGGTACTTCAACGGACACGAAATTCTGGATGCAAATTAGTGAGATCAAACATTCAACGACGACTTAAGCTTTGGGCAGACCACGAACTACTAGACCTATATTCAGAAGCTCGTTATTTACAAAATGAATCTACACAATGTAAATCCCATTGTTCTACTGCAAAATGGACTGACAGGTTTTGTAGATTAATGCAGCAGGGCAAGATTGGAACAGCGATGCGAATACTTGAAAACCCTGAAGCTGAAATGAAGATTCTATCTTTGGGGGATTACATAGGTGGAATAACGGTGATGGAAAAACTCAAACAACTACATCCTAATTCAAGAGAAGTTTATTCAGACTCGATATTAAAAGGTCCCGTTCCTGGATCCGTCAATCATCATCCAATCAGGTTTCAATCTATTTCGGCAAGTAATATCATTTCCGCTGCACGTCGCACACAAGGATCTGCAGGCCCCTCAGGCATGGACGCACATAATTGGTGTATCATGCTAGAGTCATTTGGTCATAGTTCGATTAAATTAGCAGAATCTTTAGCTAGTTTAGCAGTCACAATCGCTACCTCATTACTGCCATCTGGCTCTCTCAATGCTTTTACGGCTAGTCGTCTCATTCCTCTTGACAAAAATCCTGGGGTTCGACCTATTGGAATCGGAAACGTCGAAAGGAGAATCATAGGTAAAGTTTTATGCGAGATTATACAAGAAGATTTACGATCAGTAGCAGGTCTTGAACAGCTATGTGCAGGTCAGCGGTGTGGGGTGGAAGCAGCAGTTCACTCAGTTGCTGAGCAATTTAGACAATCTCAATATTCTGCGATTCTGCAAGTAGATGCATCAAACGCATTCAACTGTATAAATAGAAATCTAGCGCTGAAAAATATAGAGTTTGTGTGCCCATCTATGTCAACACTTATGGCAAATCTCTACACTGACCCAACTTCATTGTGTGTCGATGGTGATATTATCTATGCGAAAGAAGGGTTCACACAAGGTGACCCACTCTCAATGTTTGCCTTTGCCGCAGCTTCTTTACCTCTAATAAAACGGATTCAATCTTTAGTGCCAGATGTATCTCACAGATGGTACGCGGACGATGCGAATTGTGTAGGAAAGGTTGAGAGCTTGGTCAAGGTTTGGAACTTCCTAAGACAAAATGCACACAAGTATGGATTTATACTTAATGAGCAAAAATGTCAAGTAGTAGTACATGAACAAAATTTAGCTTATTCTGGAACTGTATTTCAAGGATGCGGAGTTAAAATAGTCACAAATGGAACACGAATTTTGGGATCGGTTATTGGAACACAATCTTTTGTAGACGAGTTTATTACCGAAAAAGTTAGGCGTTGGGCTGATCTAGTATCCAACCTTACAGATGTTGCTAAACTGAATCCTCATATTGCGTATGTGGCCCTGACTCAGTCCCTCCAGTATAAGTGGACATATGTTCAAAGAACATGTGAAGGGAGTCTAAATTCATACGCCAAACTGTCTGATTCACTGTTGAAACAGCTTATTCCAGCAATAACAGGTTTAATAACAGATGATGAATATGTCAATATGTTATTGTTGCCAAAACGATTTGGAGGTCTTGGGATTGATGATCCTAATGATGAACCAGAGAGAAAATTTCGAAACTCAAAACTAATATGTAATCCACTACTAGAACATATTACAGGAAACGCATTAAAAGACATACAAAAGAAAATCGCCGTATCTCTAAAAGAAGAAAATAATGTATTGTGGAAAGAGAGGCGGGATACTGCCTCAACTTTACGAACATCTTTTACCTCCACCTTAAGCTATTTATCACGTCCCGGAACATCAACTTGGCTATCGGCAAAACCAATAGTGAGTTACAAACGATATTTGAGTAAACGTCAATTTCAAGACGCACTTGCTATAAGATATGGCTGGCCACCTCCTAACGCACCACAAAATTGTACCTGCGGTAACTGTTTTGATCTCAGACATTGCCTTGCGTGTCAAGTTGGAGGTCTGCCAACAATAAGGCATAATGCTGTTCGCAATTTTGTTGCATCGAGATTAACCCAAGTGACGTCGTCTGTCGCAATTGAGCCTGTATTACGAACACTGCCTGAAAATGTCGAATTCGAGCGACCTACAACAACACGGGATATAGACGCAAGACTCGACATTGAATGCAACGGTTTATTCGGTGATACATTAGAGCGGTCCTTACTGGACATTTGTACATTCAACCACCTAGCCCAATCGTATCGTTCGAATAATCCGGATAACCACTTCAATTACCACACACAAAGGAAAATGGCCAAGTATAGCGAACGTGTTGCCAAGTTTGAAGACGCAAATTTTTACCCGTTCGTAATAGCGTGCAACGGTGCTATGGGTAATGAGGCTCAGCTAGTTTTGAAGCGGATGGCGAAATTGGAAGCTGAAAAATCTAAACGACCCTACAATCGTTGCATTGAAGACCTTAGAGTTGACATTGGTTTTCTAATGGCTAGGTCGGCTTCAGTCGCATTGCGAAATGCGAGGTCGATAACTGGAAGGTTTGCAGGAATTGCAATGGAAAATTTTGTTGGTGAACCGATATATGATCTTAAAATTCAAGATACACTGTCGTGCCAGGATGTTCAAATTTGATATATTATTTTTTATTTCCATTGTGACCCGTTAGGGATTGTTCTACTGTTGCCCATTAGGGGACTTTGAAAGTCTTGTGTTTATTTGATTTACAATAAATATTTTTTATTAAAAAAAATAAAAAAATAAAAAAGTGGACGTTGTCACAAACGTCCTATGATATGGCGAGTCTCACTAGACGAGTATCACTCAAAGTTCTGCAAGATCAGACAACCATTTCACTCTCATTCGTGATTAAAGCCAAACGTGTGAACTTAAATCGGATATCTTTATTAATTTTGATTCCTGAATGTTGAACAATCTATTTATCAATGTGCCTTGATTACAATTATATTTATGTGGTTATTTTTGTAATTTCTTTAATTTTTACCTAGGCCGAGAGGTGTGGGTAAAAATTATTATTATTTTTACCCACGTGTGTAATCTCTTTATTATCATTTTTTAAATTTATTATTTTTAATAATTTGTTATTATTATTCGTTATTATTTTTTATTATTCCGAGGTTATTTTTTATCAATATAAGGGGTCATTTGTGGGTAACCCGCAAACTGTATAGGGCAACGCAGCGGTATCGAGGCAACGGTTCACTCAATTTGACATGACTTCGAGAAGCCTGTTAACAACTGTGTGCTACTGCTAGATGCAAGGAATACATTTAATTGAATAAACAGGAAACTAGCTATGGCGCATATGAACCATATATGTCCATAATTGTCACAAAGACTGAATAACTGCTATGATAAAACATAAGTTCTTACTGTTCAGGGCGAAACATGTTTATCGTCTGAGGGGTTCACACAAGGAGACCCACTCTCCATGCCAGCTTTCGCTACCGCTTCACTACCTTTAATCATTCGTCTTCAAGAGCATACACCTGGAATAACAAATCGACAGTATGCGGACTATGAAGCATGCGTTGACTCATTTGAAAACATTAACAGAGTGTGGAATGAAGTGCTAAAAATTGGACCAAAGTATGAATTCCTTGTAAACTCAGGGAAATGCACTTTTGTGGCACATAAAGACGTATCACAAGAACAACTATTAATGTTCAAACACACATCATTGAAAATAAGAACATGTAGATTCACACTTCTGGGTAGCTATACAAGGGATGAAAAATTTATTAATGAGAAAATCAAGAAGTGTGTTCGGTGGACCGAAGTACTTACGCTAGTAAGTAAGGTAGCTGAGTTCGATCCTCGTTACGCTTTTACACTACTTACTAAATCAATTCAGCAACAATGAAGATACATAAACCACACTTGTCAAATTTCGTAGTTGAGATTTCAGCAGCTGAAAAGATAATTATTTGAAGAGTTATTGCTAGACATTCTGAATTTTACGGTCATTGATGAGGAAATGCGAAGGATCAGCAAACTTCCGTTAAGACATGGTGGACTCAGATTAGTAGAACCAACAGGCCTAGGAGAGCTTAAGTTTGAAAATTCACTCATGGCTATATTACCTTTACTCGATTGAGTTATGGGGATCAGCTTCGAAACAAACAATAACTGATCGCAAAAAGTATTCGAAATAAAAGAGAAAAGAGTGTTTTCGATGATAAGATAAAACTTGTATGGGATTCGAATAGAAATTTAAAACGCATTTTCTCAAATACGAGTTCTACAGGAGCTTCATTATGGCTAAGTCATGAACGTCCTTGAACAAAGCTGACAATATCAAAAACGAATTTTAGGACGCCATAGCTGTGCGATACGATCTAAACATATTTTTTTGTAAGATCCTGTTCTTGTTGGGCACAACTCAGAGCTACCATGCGTTGTCTTGTAAAACAAATGGTATCACCATAATTCGCTATAATGTTGTGCGACACAATAGCAGCGGAAATTCGAAAAATTGGTAAACTCGTAATTGTTGAAGCAATTCTATCGCCGGTAAATGATTCAATCATACTCAAATCACAGTCAACGACAAGAGAGAAACGCTAGAGCAGATATCGCGTTTTACGGATTAACAAGTAGTTCAACGGAGCGGTCGTTTAGCGATATATGCATATTCAATTCTTATGCGCCGTCATACTGACAGAGACATTCGGATTGTTTCAAGTATCATAAAAATCGAAAACTTCAGAAATATGATGTAATATCACACAGGTCGAATAGGAAACCTTCTATCTAATGGTGTACTTTGCAGTTAGTGGGGTTGGTCCAGTCGCTTATCAGAAAATGCAGATCATAGCAAAACGCAGAGTCTCAAGATCCCATCCAAACTACAATGAGTGCATTAGCAAACTGTGACAAGATGTATCGATTAAAATAGCAAAATGTGCCTCAATGGCTTTGAGAATGCGAACAAAAGCTGAACACATCATTTTCAGCTACGATTATATCATTTGCTCGCATGCGTAATGCATCTGCTCTTACATACACATGCTGCTCTGCAAGATTTCGATAAGAACAGCATGATGATCCGTATATTGAGTAACAACATATCGTGTACAGACTAAAATTAATATAAATTTTATAAAAAATTATAATTAAAAAATTGAAAGATCACTAAAAGAATTAATTTTATAATAATTATATTAAATACGTCGACTCAGTTAGCTGATTTGATTCATTTATAATTACAGTGCTGTTAGTTTGTAACATAACTGTTAGTTTATATATAACTTTAGCACATAATTTTGAAGATTTATGAATCAAATTTAGAAGTATACATATTTTCTTTTTGATTTATAAACATTAAATTATAAAAATTAATTACAACGATTTATTAATTTATTATTTACAAAAATTGTATATATATTATAGTAATTATAATGAATAATCAGAATACCTATCGTAATGTTCAAAAATTTGAATGATTTACATAAAAATTGAATTATTTGATGATTTTGTAAAAAAAGTATCATTTATAAATATATTGAAATACAAAATACAAAATACTATTTTAGAATGAAAATAAGTGATTATCATGATAATGAGTTTAATAATTATATTTCAGTTACTGTTTAGAGACCCAATACATCAAAAATATATTTGTCTTTTCCGCTTGCTCTTGAGTATAACGGACACAACGAAAAAAGTCATATTTTGGTAAAGAAGAAACGCTAGAGGGCCTACTCATTTGACTGTCTTAATATGTGTTGCTTCAATCGTTTGTTCACCTCCTTATAGGAGGTCTGAGCGACGTCAGATTTTTAGAGGTTATGGATTTCCCGGTTTGTATTAACCGTAGAGATAGTCACTTTGTGGACTGTTTCAGTTACCTCCGCTAATCCCAATAGTGGACAAATCAAAGGAAAGAAAAGTGGAATAGAATTACGGATTTCCTTACATGATAGTTTTAATAGATTTAATCTTTTAATAGATTTTCTTGCATGATAGTTTGCATTCCCAAAGATGGAAAACAGTAAAAACTAAACACGCGACAATGCGAATAAATAGCAATCAGAAGAATATCGAAGCTAAGGCTATGATCAAATCCACCACTGGCTGGATGTGTTATCGCTGTCAATCGCCTGCATGTATCCGACACTTGTGTCGAAATGCACCTGGCAGTTTTACGGTTTAATGCAGTTGTTCGGGGAGATCGAAAAGCGCAATAAATGAATGAAAAGCGAAATAGAATTACGGAGATATGTTTCTTTGCAGTAGATGTATGCAACTATTTATTAATTAGTTTAATAAAATTAACAAACATTTTACCTAACTAATTTCACATAGAAAGAACAAGTTCATTTGGAGGTGGGAATTGCTTAAAGGATTTGCAAGTTCAAACAAATTCGAAAATCACTTACTATATTAACAAATCATTAAATTAAAATTAATTTTTCTTTGCATTTTCGCGCCTTTATCGTTAAATTTAGTTTACTGAATTCTCAACGGATTTGGCAATCAATAGCAAATTTTTACAATGGAAGATTCTTATATTAACATCACTGATCTAGCAAAGTTGCTAAATATTTCGCCAACAAGAGACATGCAGGACAGGGTAGAAGATTCAAAGAAAGCTACAAATACAGGATATCATTCTGCAGTAGAAAAATGTGGAATAATGAAAATGAGAATTTGTAATTCTAAATGGCCGGCGGCTCCATCTTATAAGCTAAAACCGACGTGAGTTCGTATTTTCTGACCATCATATATTTAGTTGTCTTTATTATAGTCGATTTAAATTTATAACGTGATTACGTATTTATTTATTGATTACTTGGCCTGTTAGATAAGTTTATTTAATTACCGTAAGTTAAATTAAACTTTTATTGTAATTAAATGAAAATTTATTACTTGCTACATTATGTGATATCACATTCCTCAAGTCTCCACACTTCCAATCAAAACCTGTTTAAACAACAGATATTGTCAATGAAAGAAAGGAGGTGCTATATGTGGTAGGTATATTTTACAATATAAAATATACCTGATGGTTGCTTGAAAATATTAGACTAATAAGAAAAGAATAAAAATTCTTTAACATTTGTAATCAAACAAATAATTTTAAATATAGTTATCAGATCAGCTTACTGAATCTTTTTATTTTATAGTATTTATAAATTAAAAATAATACTAAATAAAATTTAAATAATTAAATAATAAATAATTAAATAATAAATAATTAAATAATAAATATTTATATAAAATTTTAAATAATTTATATGAAGTTAAAATAAAAAATTGAAATTTAAGATAAAAGTCAATTTTTATGGATTGAATAATAAATATCAGGCGATGTATCAGAATAAGGATTTGACGTCATCAAGAGGAACTGATATGTTATCAGGTTTCGGCACCTATTCCTCGACCAAACATAACAACGGGACCAAATGCATTCTAATGACCCATTTCCTCTGACGAACTTTGCTTATCTAGTATCTTATTCTAATACAAAGTATATTATTTATTATCCATCCATAAAAATTTGCCACTTAAGAGTTTAAATTTATTCTTTATATTATTGTGTTGATTTATATATTTTACTATTTTCTGCTTGATGTTATTTTTATAGTAACCTAGTTTAAAATATGCATCTATTAAATTATTTAAATGATTTTGAAGAAAGCCAATATCATTACATATTGTTGCAATTTTTAAAATTTCATTATTTAAAGTATTATATTTTATATTATATGGTATGCATGAATGCTCATGCAAAAATATGTTTCTTGTAAATTTTAAATATGTCATCTTTACGATATAAATTAATAGTAGTTTTAGTTAATGTTAATTTAATATTCATATCTAGATATACACCTTCTTTATCATTAATATTGGTTTTGTTAAGAATGAAGCTACTTTGATAAATTTGCTTACTAATTGCATAAAAATTATTAGAATTAAATACACATATATCATCAAAATATCGAAACATATATTTCATATCTCTCTATAATTTAAATTTATTTTTAAACAGTTATGAACAAATGCATATTCTATAAAGCTTAAAAATAAGTCAGCTATAATTTGGATACGATTATCTTATATTGAAGAATTTAATTGTTCTGATTTTTAAATATATTGTTCTTGTATAGTTAAAAATTCCTATACAAATTATTTCTTTAGAAAAACGTCTTATTCACAATATTGGTTTAACTGATATTAAGGCTACCTGGGATAAATTTGTTCGCTTATTGAATAAAAATTATTAGAGTTAAAAATATATAAATCATTAATATACTCTAACATACATTTTATATCTTAATGTTATGTTTTCCAGCATTGCAAATCAAACGCTCAATGGTATTTTTTAGTACAAACAAACACAAGCGTCTACAAATAGTTGCTGTTACAAATATAAAGTCAAAATACAAAGCCATACAGTCCATGCACATTGCTGCTTATGAACATAAGCAAATGCTGTTTATGATAATCGTTATTGTCATGCATTTGCTGTGTTCATTCACAACATTTCTCTTCCTTTCTTTTCTTTCATATGAACATGGTCTTTTACAACACCACATTCCAGTCATATCGAACGGGGACTTTACGGACTCTTCTGAACGTCTAGGTAGTTGCCGAGCGCAATTACCATTTTCCTGATTTTCGGCATCTAAATTCGTAATGATCTGTTGACTTTGATCGTAGCTGTTTCAATCTGTTGTGACAGTGTTGAATCCTTTTTTTCTTGATATATGTATTCATCTTTAATATTTTCTCTTTTCTCTATTCCGTGCCCTTTACGAAGCATATTAGCGTGAGCTGAAATTTTGATCACCGTTGCTCACGACGTACAATGTCCAGTTTGAACGTTTTATATTTCTCCACCGACCACGGTTTATTATTTTTCTGCCGATACCACACCGTTTCTCCTACCTGGAACTCCTTCGGTTTTGATTTCTTATCAAAATATATTTTATTATTTGCGTGATAACGTTCAAGTTTGGTAAGCAGATTCGGTTTTAAACGATCAAATAAGGTAGTCAAGCGATGACCAGTAAAGACAAATGACGGTGGTTTTCCTGTGGTACTAAGCGATGTGTTCATATTTGACAATAAGAATTGCTGCAATCGCTTTGGACGCTCGTGTATATTGTAAGGTCTGATCACTTTATTCTAAAGGACTTGAATAAACCTTTCTGCTAGACAGTATGATCTAGGGTGATACGGAGATACTCTTACATGCTTTACTCCATTCGACTGCAAAACAATCGTGAATTCTGAAGACTGAAACGGAGGGATATTGCCTGATACCATACAAATATAAATTGGATGTCTTTTAAACAGTTATGAACAAATTCATATTCTATAAAACGCAACAATAAGTCAGCTATAATTGGGCTACTATTATCTACCATAGGAACACCTTTTACTTGTCTAAATAAAGATGTCCCTACTCTTAAATAATTTTGATTTATCAAAATATTAAAGGATTCTAATAATTCAATTTTAACCATATATTTATATTTACTTGATGATTGATTTTTTTGTTAGCTAGCAGTTATAACATATATATGTATATCTTTTTCCGAATATAAGGTTAATTAATTTTACTAACGCTTCTTTAATATCTACTAAATCTAGATTTGTATAAAGCGTACTAAAATCGTATGTATTTATATTTTGAAAATTTATTCCTTTTGTCTGTTCTAAAAATTCTTTTGTAGAATTAATACTGAAATAGTGTTTTATACTAGTATTAATTTCGATTACCTTGCAATATTTTTTAAAGTGTGCTTTAATTACTTTAAGTATTTTATTCATATAGACAGAAAGTGGTTTTAATGTACATTTAAACGCACTACATATGAACCTAGGTTTTATTGGATTTTTATGTAATTTTGGATTCCAATATAATATAGGTATAGTTTTATTATCTAATTCAACCTTTATACCCTTTTTATCCATTATAGAACAGTGACTTGTAATAATTGTTTCAAAGCTCAACTCACTACGTTCATATGTTGGATTTACATTTAAATTATTAGAATTAACCTCTTTCATTAGTATATCATAATAAAGCTTTTTGCATATGAAGACAAAGTTATTACTAGCTTTATCAATAGTTGTTATTATATAGTAATCCTTTAATTTAGTAAGTTCTTTATACATATCTTTATTAATTTTATCTTTTCTTTTATAATTGTTTGTTATTTTCATTTTATTTTTAATTTTATCAAATATATAATATTTCCAAATTTTTATCTTAGATATATTCGAGCTTTCACTATTAATCAGCTTACTAAAGTAATTATTTAAGTTATTATATAACAAACTGTAAATTATATTTTTATCATTATTTATCCGCTTTTGATAGCATTTTCATTTATTCATTATTTTCAGATAATGAATAAATTATCTGAAATTAGATATTTGTATCTGAAATTAGATATTTGTATCTGAAATTAGATATTTGTATCTATATTGGTTATAGATACAAATATGTTCATTTATTTTATAAAAACTGTTTTCTGCAATTACATTCTGTTTCTATAACGTTTTTAATATCATCGTTACATATTGATTTCAAAAATGCTTACATTTTGTGTAGTGATCAGCGAACACGCAACGAGAACAAATCTAATTTATTCATTGATTTGTATTCTCAATTTAGAAGGTCGCAAGTGATCTTATTACACTTCGAGTTCCCAATTAATCATTTTATAATTTTTTGTTAATTTCATTTTATTTTTAATTCATCAATATTATTTTTTCTTTTAATTTTTACTTTTGAATTTTAAGTAAATAAGCTTATTATGTCATATGGAGATGTAAAACAACGATTTCCAATCTAAACCATTTCATATCTATTATAGTCAATATCTAGGTTCATAATACTCGGTTAACGAAGACATCATTGTAGCACATCAGTCTAAGATTAATATTCTTTTGAAATACTGATAACAGAGGCAATTCGATTTTTGACTCGATTAATTAACATATTGTCTGCTGTGTTTGTGTATATCGTTGGATGATGATCGATAAATAATAATTCATCAGGCTGATTGCTAAATTTTTTCTTGATAGAATGGTACGAAATTGGAGCCACAATTATAAATATTTGCAATATATATACTATTTTGTGACTGAGTACGGCCGTTGTGGTCGGCATCGTTACGGCAAAGATATCAATTATACTAAGAAAGCACATTGTTTGTGCGAGGTTAACGTAAACCTTAAACTTGTACTTTTTTGTTTCTTTCGTTGATTTCAAAGTGGTGTTCTCACTGTTAATGGTAATCTTCTGCATTGTTCTCATGTGAGTATTCACCTGTATACTGGACAGTACAAATAGACACAGGTTTATAGTTGCAAGAAATAGCGTTGGAACCGTGTATTCAACGAATAGGCGTTGAGCTCTGAACTCCCTTCCCGCTTCAGTAGAACAGTTGTTCTGACCAGGGTCTGGTTCATCCTCATTGACGCACAATACTCTAGTCACTATCATGATCAACAGTGGCATTAAGATACAGTACATTGAAAATATGAAGATCATCCATCTGTGCAATACTACCAGATCGAATACACATTTTAATTGATTATAAATCGAGTAGCATAGGCAGTTAAGCCAGCATAGGCTACACATGCCTGTAAATGAAGATAAATAGCCGATAATGAGTTTTGATTTAGAATTATCGTTTATATAATAGTAAGCAATACTGCACATACATTCTAGCAATGTAAATATACAAAACAGGAGAATACAAAGCCCTTTTAGTTTCATCTTCCAAGGTTTCGATGCAAACATGTATATATAGGATATGCATATCGAAATCACTATGGCACCAAAAATCAGTACTGTTCCGCTATCTTGTTCAAATGTTTTGATGCATTGAGGTATCACCAATCGTGTCATTGCTATTAGAGATTTTTAAATTGGAACTTGATTGGCTATGTACGACAAGTACGATTACTTAAAATGAAATTATAAAAAGTAAACTAATTAAAAAACAATGTCACAATTGTATATTACGAAATTGTTGTAGTGTACTTCGCTATTATACAGTTATTTTTGGCTTATTCCAAAAATCATAGTCTATGGTGACATAATAGATGTCACTTGATATACGACGATAGTTAACTGAAAATATGCATATGTTATATACTATTCAAATGGCTGAACATATTACTTATATAAAGCTAAAGTATTTTACGCTGTTATAATGTAGCATTTTTTGAAACAATCGATGTATTGTACAAGGCTACCTTATCTTATATTAATAGAAGAAGCTATTTGTAACGGTTTTAATTCCTCGTCTCTGCGTAGCAATAAAATCAAGTATACGTCCTCTTAATATCTCTGAAAATGATTGCGAAGATTGATTTTGCATGTTGCTTCAAATTGATCATAAGTTTCAGTTATGAAAATGTTGAAATTATGTTCTTGTTCCTAGTTTCTTCTATACAGAATTCTTGATCTGAGGAAAATTATTTAGATCTCAGCACGGGCATTTAGCTTTCGATCTTGGCATTAATTTTGTAGAAATCAACGGCTTGAAAGTGATGTACATGTACATTTAATGGAATTTGAAGTAATACATTCGGGCGATTCGACAGAAGATACACTTGGCGCAACTCCACCCGTTGTAAAGAAAATTACAGGCGTAAACTTTATACAGCCAAAACTTAATAACATTACAGTTCCGGCTGATGACCTCAAATCCTTATTCTTATACATCGTCTGTTATTTATTAGTCAATTTATAAAAAATGACTTTAAATTTAAAATTAAATTTCAAATTGACAGAAATTATATAAAATCTTATATAACAATTATTATATATAAAATGCTATATAATTATTTATCATTTAATTATATATTTTATTTATCTCTATTATTAAGTTAAATGTTGTTTACAAAATGTATACTCAGTTAGCTGAACTAATTTGTCTAAAGTGTTAACTAAAAAAGATTTTTAATCTTTCAAACTTTTCCATTTCCCAGTTTTCGATCAATCATTGTTGACCAATAATGATTAGAGGTCATCAACACTGATGACCTCTAATCCTTATTATAATACATCGACTGCTGATACATAGTCAATAATACATTAGTCAATAATACATTAGTCTATAATACATTAGTCAATTCATAAAAGTTGACTTTTATTTAAATTTCAATTTTAACTTTATATAAGTAAAACTTTATAACAATTATTTATAATTATTTAATTATTTATTATTTAATTATTTTATTAATATGTTTAAATTATATACAATTTAATATACGTAGATTCACTTACCTACTCTGATTAGATATTGAGCAAGTCAATATCTAAATGCTAAAGTTACTTTAAAACAATAATTAAGTAATGATATAGCAATAATATCAATAATCATATAATTATTTTGATTTTATTCAGCATTATTTTTAATTTATAAATATTATGAAATAAGTACACTCAGTTACCTGATCTGGTCTTATGCCTTTGCATATTTTGTCGATAGCATTGAAAAAATATTGTTGCTTTCATTAGTTATGTATCATCCATATATTACTTCCATTTGCCATTAGTTGAATTGAAAGCTAACATTTTTCTAAAAATTCATTACTTGTATTGCATCTTGCAATTGCAAAAGATTTAAAATCATCTAGCAATTATTTGTTATTTAAATTTTAAATTCTTACTTTATATAAATTATTTAAAATCTTATATAATTATTTATTATGTATTATTAAATTATTAATTATTTAAATTTTATTTAGCATTATTTTTTATTTATAATTAATATAAAATACGTAGACTCGGTTAGCTGATTTGATTATTACGTTTGTATTCTCTCTTCATCTATTTTGAGTTTTTTCGTGTCAAATGCAATGTGGACAGACAAAGCGCAAGATTAAGCAAGATAATTAAATACAGCAACGTTTAGGACTTTTACTTAAATCTCGCATCAAACAGCACACCCGATATCGAGGCGCACCTCAGTACTTCTGTATTTCTTACATTTTCAAATGAAAGTTGTATCCTTTTCACATAACTTTTAAGTTACTTCCAACTGTATTCAGTCCAGATTCTATATTGGCAGCATGTGAAATCTTGGATAACTCCACTGCTAGATAATCAAGAACTGCGTTATCTATCGTAATCATGGCGACTTCATTCTTGCACTACACCATAAATACATAGTTCACAATGAATAGATAATATTCCCATGCGTATTTGACAGCTAGCGCATTTTTTAATTTATTAGATGATAATCTGTGTTTCTTATTGTCCCTTATTAATCGTGACTGAAAGTTCCTCAATCTCCTTATAAACACGTTGCTTGCAGAAAATGTATCAATCAGCGTTTATTTTAGGAAACTTAAACATATACTATTATTTTCGTAGATGTCCTGTTAAAATTTGTCTGCTTTACTTGTGCTGATCATCATTTTATGAATTAACGAAAATATTTAATTATATTTAATTTTAAATTAAATTTTAAATTTAATTTATTTAATTACGTTTCTTCAATATTCAAAATGTGATATTTACGAATTTTTAGCTATAACCAATTTATGTAAAACTGTAACAATAATTAATTTATATACGAAGATATTATGAACGTTATGCTTTATCTAGTGCTGCTGATACTAGACAAAAGCAATTTGACATATTATGGTCATTTGGTTTTTATAGAATGTAATTTATTTTGTGGCAAATGCGAATCGAGCCACTTACAGAATTACCAAAAATAAAAATAAAGAGAGGAAACAATCAACTGTACATTAGCAAGAAATATGTAAAGGATGCAATATTTCAGGTTTATCGTTAGCATTGCCGACAATGGATTTTGGTTTTTATGGACAAGATTTATAAGTCAGAAGGACAGATGTGAAAAGAAGAAAGATAATGTTAGACGTTGCCGAGGGAGAGGAGTTGGAATATAATGAGCTGTTTAAAGGCGTGAAAGGAATAATATGATGGAATGAAAACGGGAAGGCGGTTCCATGCTAGTGGCTTATAAACAAGGTATGCAAAAGGCCATAATTAGTGCAATATCTAGGAATGACTAAGAGATCTGCGCGACTGGATCATAGAGTTAGTCTATATATATGACTGAGTCTTCGAAGGAAGTTAAAGATAGGATGGTGAGTCGGATGCTCGGAAATGAAAAACAAGAAAGAGTAAGTGACGCGTTGAGAAATGCTAGGTCAATTGAAAAGCAATTGATGGCAAGAAATATGGTCAAAGAGTCGAAGCATAATAAGATTTGAGCGGCTGTGTGGATAACGAGTTGAAGAGGGCGTAGTACGGATTTGGGTGAGTTAACTGGTAAACTCAGAAAATAGTCCAGTTGCGAAAGAGAAGTGAGGAAATAAATTATCTGCATATGATCTGATTAACTATTCCTCGAATACGTCGAAGGTCACGGAGAAGAAAAGAGCAAAAATGAACTTTTTCGTGAACAAAGGGTAAAATAGAAAGATTGTTAATAAAATAAATTTCAAATAGTCGACTATATGGATAGGTTTACCGTCAAGTAGTACAGGAAAGAAATATTACGTTGAGGGGAATCAGCCTTAACACATAATATTTTTCGTAGTTGATAATTGTCTGAATTGAATTAAGATAATTGGAAACCGCGATTAAGCATTATGTGGATCACAAGGAAGGATCACCGATTTTGGAGAATTAGACTATAGAAGGATGTTATCTGCATATTGCATAGTGTGAAAACCAAAGTGTTGAGTTAGTCTATATATATGATTGAGTCTTCGAAGGAAGTTTAAGATAGGATGGTGAGTCGAATGAACAGAAACGGTTTAATACACTGATTTGCATAACATTTTAATGAAGGGAGATTTATAATTTAAAAGAAATATTAATAATAAAAATAATTACAATTTCGCATTTATAGGTGGGTAATAAGTATGTGAACTATTAGCGTAAACAAAACATACAATTTATGCATATATACAGATATTTATCGTTAACCGTCCATAATTCTATTATTTGACGTGTCTATTATTTACAAGATTATATCTTCTTTTAGGTATGAAATTAAAGAGCGTTATCAACATAATGGGACATTTATCCCTGCTGATTTAATAAATAATATTGGAAGTAACGCGAATGCATACGAGGTAATATCATCCATATACTAAGCTGTCGATTCAAATGCAGTATCTTGTTAGATTCGTATACATCTACCATCGGAAAACATTGAAACCGTGTCGATCAGTGTTAATGAACAATGTGTTTTAATGGAAAGCAAAAAATTGTAAGAACTAAAAGTCCTATATAACATCAACTTAAACTTGACTAGTTTAGTTATTTGTTAGTATCACTGCTAACAACAGATCAAACAAATAAACAAATTAAGAAACGTCAGACAGATGCCAGCTGGATTGCAAACACTGAAACATTAGAAATAATTGTATATTTGAGCAATTTATCATCTAATGGATCTACTTCATTAATATCTTTTAACTGAATAACTTGTACTCATTCCGGATTGTCAACATGAAGAACACATGACGTATTTCTATATATAACGTCATTGATGAAATTACGAGCAAACGTTTCTGCAGTGCGTTCAGCCTCGCTCTAAATACAAAATATTTAAAAAATTTAAAGAATTATTAAATTTTAATGTAAAAATTTATTCACACTTTCATTTCAGGAATTATACAGTTATCAAATGTTACATTATGTTAATAAAATTACTTTAATCATCAAATAAAAAACTTGAACAAATTAGATGATAATAAATAAATTAATGATTAATAAATTATCAGACAATTATCAGATAAAAGCATCCACAACATATATGTACATACACAATTTACACATATTGTGTATATTAAATAGTAATTATGTGAAAATCGAAACCACACTATTTCCAGTTCATGCTGATGGCGCAGGAATCGATGTGTTGTATGGTGATATATTTAACGATAAGTTTAAGCTGACAATTTTAAACGTCGTCATATTTAATATACACGCTTTTTCCTATACACATAAAGATCAATGTCAAAAATTCAAACGACGATTATCACAAAATACGTAAATGACGAAATACAATGAGATGATTTCATAAATAAAATGATAGCAATTGTCTGTCCAGTAGTTTTTCTTGTTGGCGCAAACCACGAGGGAGAACTTCGTGATTATTTCCAGGCCGGTAAACCTTGTTTATCTGACGCGTTTTATTCTATAATCTTCCGTTGATTTATTTAATCATATTTTCTCTATATACATAAACTATCATTTGTAATCCAAATATGCAAAAACATCATTTACAAATATCTCAACTATTATCTCAATCATTTGGCAACTCTTGATAAATACTTCTATCAGCTTTGGCAAGCGTAAACGTTGTTGCTCTGGCGCATTTTCTTTATCTCGGGCCTTATTTATCAAAGGCGTAAATTAATATTAAATATAATATTTAATCAACAATATTATATAATCAACTAATAATATGATATAATATTAATTAATATATTAATAATTATAATATATACAATATATATTATAGTATATATCATATATTATTAATTAATATATGATATAATATTAATTATTATAATTATACATTAACGATTTTAATTGTTAATTTATATTAAAAATATAAATAAATTTTTATATTGTTAATATAAAAAATTTCAGATTTTTTTCGCATATCGTATCTATTTTTTATATCATCTGTATAAAACCAATATTAGTTTTAATTTTATTATTTTTATAATATATGGGCGTTAATGGGAGGACGTTAGAAAACAGTTACGATCGACACCAACTGTGCTCAACGACAAGTACAGTGATCGACACACGACTGCAGCGTCTGGACCACAATCGCCCGCAACAACAGCAAGTCTAAAGAAGATTTCCTATATGGCTTTTGTACCCACAAACTAATCTGCAATCTCTCCAATAAGCACATATCAATCTCCAACACGTCAACTCAAACTATCCCTGTCGTTTCCGATGTCCTTTCTCCACCCACTGATCCTGTAACCATATACACTTCCCAGCCCATGTCATCTTCAATCCGCGACACCCTCGTCCCGTTCATCCTGTCTCGTTTCTCGATAGCCTACATCCATAATCAAAATCTCCAATCGTGACTTCACCCAATCACGTCACTCGTGGTTTCACGAAAGCGCTTTCCTTCTCACGATCGTTGCGTCATCGTCACTAACATAACTCCTTCCACCTTCTTATATCCACAAGCACGTCTCGACCACGATGTTTCAAATGCCTCCAGATCCATACTCTCGTTTCTTGTTTCTGCGGATAAGCCATCATTTTACAACGACATCTCTCCCGTCGCATTCATCCGCCTAAAACATTTTTCTCAATCTAATACTTCTCAGCCCCTTCTCCTACAAATTATTTACAAGCATCGCTCTCACGTGTCCTCGGTCATCTCCCAACGAATTAAACTCATGTCATCTTAAGCCACTCGCATTTTCCCCGATCGCCCTCCCCCCGAAATCGCTCAACTCTATTCTGCCATGCATCAAAAAAGGCCGTGGCGTGGAAAACGGCAGAACATATCTCTCCATCTGAAAGACATAAATCCGATATCATCCTCAACCTATTCAACAAGCAATTAATCGATCTCGTCTGCCTCACCGAATCATGGTACATCGATTTCGACGACCTCTCTATTCGCCGTCTGCTCACTGCCAGATGTTCACTAGTCAAATCCGCTCGGCCCCTAAGTTCATCCCCATCTCAATTCTCTAATCATTGCGGCATTGTCACATTCGACCGTCACCCCGAAGATCTTCGCAAAATAACTCCCCTTTCAATCCTTGCTCTTTTGAATTGCTCACTTGTCGTTCTTCTAACTCGATCACTCTGATCTCGCCATTGTATACCGTCCTGCTTCATCTGCTCCTACCTCCTCATTATTTCCCGAACTCGCTGACCTTCTGTCCCATTGCTTTTGGTCCTTAATCCCTTCACTCGTTCTTGGCGACTTCAACATTCGCCTCGACCGAACCTATTCCACCGACTCCATCCGATTCATCAACATCCAAACCAACTACAATTACAAACTAATCTCCACTGCCCCACACATATCCTTCGCGTGGCACTCGACATCATCGCTGTCCCCGATCATTTTGCAGACTACACCTCATCACACCCCGTATCCATCCCATTCCAATTTTTCCCGCCTCGCCTCATTCTCCCAGAACTCTTTCATTTTCACCGTCTTATCTGTCGAAGTCTCATCTGTCATCATGCCATCTTCCAACAAAACATCATCTGCCGATCCCCTGCTTACCCCCATACTTAAATCCATATGCTCATCGGTACCTCTTTCCTCACCACCTTGTTTAACTCGTCCATTAGCATTCGTATATTCCCTTCACACTAGAAATGCCCATCGTTCATCCCCTAATTTAGAAACAATCTCCCGACCCTTCCCTTCTCGTTCTAAGCTCTTAGAACGATATCGCCCCATTTCACTCCTCCCTACTCGTTCTAAGCTCTTAGAACGCCTCATCTTAATACAGATCAATGTTTATCTCTCTTCACTAATCTGTACCCTCCTTTCCAATCCGCTTTCCTCTCTAATCACTCCAGAGAAATCGCCTGCATAAAAGTTTAAAACGACCTAATCATTTGTCGTGACAAAGCTTTATATAGTGTTCTAATCTCCCTCGACATCTCCTCTGCCTTCGACATCGTCGACCACTCCATTTTTCTTCCTCGCCTTCGTTATGATTAGGGCTTTTCTTCCTCCTCCGTAGCATGGTTTGCCTCATATCTATCCGACCGTTATTTTCGTGTCTGTTCAAATTCATCATCTCCCATCGCATCCCTATGTTCTGCGGGTTCCCACAAGGTTCAGTCCTAGGCCTTCTGCTTTTTCTCTCTTCTGATTGACGATTTCTCTCCGTTTATTAAATCTTACTCCTTTAACGTCATGCAATACGCCGGTGACATCCTCATATATTCTCACGCACCCGCTCATCGCATAATGGATATCGGCATTTCTGCCATCGTCTGTCTTTCTTCAATTTACAAACGAATCATCCATCTTCATCACGTTCTAAACACTGACAAGTTCAAAATAATGTGGATCCTCCCTCGTCAACATAACATATCTCATCTCGCTGTATATTTTTCCTCATCAATCATCCCCATAGTTCGTAATCTTACTTTCTTAGGCTTCCATTTTGATGATCACCTTTCCCTTAAACCTTTCACCCGTAACAAGGCCCACACGTATAACTTAATTCTCGGTGACATTCGCCGTATCCGCCCCCTTATCGCCTTCCGTTTTTGTATGTCTCTTCTTTTATCGCTTCTCTTCCCTAAAATCGATTAATGCCTCAGCCTTTTGGCCAATTCTCCAAAATCCATCATCCTACACCCCAAAACGGATCATCAACTCCGCCGTCCGAGAGCTCCTACTTCTTCGTTGCTTCGACCACACATCAACACATCTTGCCCAACTCGCTTGGCCCACCATCCACATCTACATACAACTATGCCTTCTTCTCGTCAATTTTCGTCTCATCGCTATCGGCTCCCCATCGTTTATCAATCTTCCGTTCTTATACGACACTCGCCCATCTCTCTATAGCTGAGTTCCGTCATTCCCTCTTAATCCACGTTACCAATGACTCCAACAACTACTGTATCCTATATTTCCTCGTTGCCGCCATACTGCCCTGGAATCAGTTCCCTCTCGACGTTCATCGCGCTCTCTACTTTATCACATTCAAATGCAGCCTCCGTACCCACCTTTCCGACACATGACTTGGATTTTTGTTTTTATTTATCATGCATGCGTGCGCCGGCACGCATTTGCACGTAAAAATATTTTTTTAAACATCATAACATGAAATATTGAGCATTTTATATATCAAGATTCTTCCGTATATATTTTGTGGAGCAATTAAGACAGAAAAACTTTGATAAACCAGGCAAATATGTAATGTTTTTCTCAAGTGAAATTGATTACAGTAAAACTGTAAGCACTGTAATCACTGCTGGCGGGTCAATCAATCACGCTGGTGCTGCTTTCAGAATTTAAGTGACAAAAAAGGTTACTGAAGCCAATCAAAAATATGCTTCACAAATAATATCAAAATGTGAATAAAAATGGTATTGCAAATTATCGAAATACAATGAAAATATCTACCTGGTTGATATCACGTTGTTTTAAGTTTGGGTTATTATCTACTGTGCGTATATATCTCCCCAAAGAATCAAGTACTCCAACAGAGAGCGAACTTTTTGTTCTTTGTTCAACTGGGATATATATGCAATTAAAATAGCAAAATCGTTTACAAATATAAAAATACCTGGTCGATCTGCTAGCAATGTTAGCTCACCAAGAAGGGCGGTGTACATGATCGATTTTCGAAATTTTAAAAGGAAAATCTAAAATTTTTTTAAATGTTTTACTTATTATTTGATTAATGTATTATTAATATATCGTTCAGTTTTTATTTTTCTATTTGAAAAAAAAAATGAAATTTCTTTTTATTTTTATTGAGTATTGCAAACTATTATATGTAAAAAAATTGACGATGTAACGTTATATAAATAATTCGATTTAAAGTAATACAATTATAGTAATTATTTTTGAAAGTTAACGCTTAATCCAATGTATGGTTTATCTTATGCATTAAATTCAAAATTATCGGATCGCTAAACAGGCTACGTATTTTGAATTACGATAGCAGATAAAAATCGCTACTGATGAATAACGATATTCATCATGTTAAAGATAGTTATCTACCATATACAAACAAATATATAATATACATTAATTAATAATCAACATATATTAATTTATTTAATATATATATTATTTAATATATAGATATATATTAAATATTAAAATATAATTTTCAGTAAAATTCAGTGTTAAATAATAATAAGATTTAAGATAATATTAATATTATCTTAAACAATATTAATAAATCTTATAATATTAATCTTATTATTATCTTATTAATAATAAGATTATTTTTTAATCTTATTTAATAATAAGATTAAAAAATCCAATTAATTTAAAGATTAAATTGAATAAAGATTTGATTAATTTAGAGATTTAAGAATAGAATAAATAAAATATTTAAATAGTCATTTATTCTTGTGGAAATTCTTGATAGGCAGGTTAAATTTCACAACATTGTTTTCCTAATAAATGGTGTTTGTAAATGTTTGCCGATCATTTAAAAATATATAGTTAATAAATAATTATATTTTATATTAAATCAATTACAAGCATGTTTTGATATCCATATTTGAATATAGTAGGTCTTTATATTATTTAAAATATATATTTAGTGAAGACCGGTAGCTACTTAAACCATAAAAGCTCATATTTTCTTTGTATCAATAATGTTACATTTTTTCTAAACTGTTAATTAAACTGATTTAAATTTTTTGATTATAATAACAGGATCTATTTAAGTATCGGACAAATTTATTCCTTTTACGCAATCAATGTATCTCTTTAGGTGATATATTTCAAATAAAACCAATTTTGTTGCTAATGATTACGAAACTGACAAAATTATTGAAACACTTTCGTAATAGATCTGTATAGGTTCCAATTAAATCGAATTTGATTCATTATAATAGAGAAACATTGTGAGTATTGTACTAAACTTGTTTTCCCATATTAAATGTAGAAAATTTGTATATTCGGTTCATTCCCTAACATAGAAAGCTACTAAAATATCGAACTAAGCAAATATATAGCTTGGTTATAAATCAAGCTATGTCTGTTTTAGTTTTGAATTAAATTAAATTAAATTCTTGATGATAATAGAAGTAATTGAAATATCGAATTATAACATTTCCTTTTATGTAGTAAATATATTATTGGTTTCAAGCAATATAATATAATTAAAATTTATTCCAAATACTTACAAAATTTTAGTAAATCAACTTCGTACCTGCTCCAACGTTCGATAAGCAATTAGCATAGCTTGATCAAAAACATCTGATTTTAAAGTTTCGTCAGGCGTACTCGGGGAAATGCTACACTCGATACTTGATCGCATTGCTTCGTCAAAACCTAGGTAGTAGGGCGACCCCAAACCTACATACCTTTTAAAAATTAA
This sequence comes from Pomphorhynchus laevis, assembly GCA_012934845.2. Classification (NCBI taxonomy): domain Eukaryota; kingdom Metazoa; phylum Acanthocephala; class Palaeacanthocephala; order Echinorhynchida; family Pomphorhynchidae; genus Pomphorhynchus; species Pomphorhynchus laevis. Next base: position 154,349 of record WNNJ02001495.1, on the reverse strand, counting down.
AAATACAAAAATCATTAAGGTTAATGTACTTTTTATAAATGGCTAGCGCGTCCATCTTTATATCAGCCTTATCTTCATAAGTACAATCCATGACACAGCGTCTAAAGTTATCTGCTGCAAGCCAAAAAGAGAGCATACTGGCAATATGCTCATTTTCGAAAAACTAAAAGGTAAAATATTAAAAATTTGTGTTGGTATTATAAATTATTATTAATAATATATTTAGAAAGTCGAAGCTTTAGCTTTAAAGCAACAACCCAATAATTACAATAGGAATAGTGGTAAAAGCGTAGAATACCAAGATAATGGTCAAAATAAGTTCAAGAAATTGAGCTAATTTTGTCATTGCTAATTATGAGCTAACTGCGAAAAGAAAATGACCTCACTTTCAATCAAATTTCCAGTTTGCATTCATTGCAATTTAAAAATGTTTTAATCCATTATTCTTTAGATTTGTACATTTTAAGTATGCAGCAATGATATATTGCAGTATTTGAGAATATGCAATGTGGGATATGTGCATGATACACTAGGTATGCTTTGTAAATTTTGTAATGATGGCTAGTTATGATCGTGTGAACAAAAAATGTTTGTGTTAATTGTGCATTCTATTAATCATTATTGCATTATATTAAATAAATTATGATATAAAATTTATATTGTATTTAAATATATAACCAGAAAAAACAACAGAAGAAAAATACAACCAGAAATATTTCAGCTCATATATGTAATCAAGTTAAATTAAAAACATTCATTGCATGTGGCAGCATGTAAAACAGTGATCCGGCTAGCGGATCACAAACATAGGGTAGGTTTCTAATAGATGGTTAGAATACGATCCCCTACCCAATGTAATATGCAGAAATGTATATCTACATTACTGGAGCAGTCAGCAAAGTAGATGTAGCGTAGAATCGCGATACATACGTCCAGAGTTCAAAGATGATCAGCACCAGTGTACGGTGTAGGCAGATAATAAGGGTCCCAACGTTAACTGTAGGTCTGGGTCAGTAGTTGATGAAATCCACCCATGCTGATTAGTAGCGCCCTGCTGTATCAAGAATAGGACTAATATCTGTAAGGATGATGTCGTGCCACAATCAGTAGAATTTCAGCTCATAGATGTAATCAAGTTAAATTAAAAACACTCAATATATATGGCAGCATAAAAAACGGTGATCTGGCTAACGGATCACAACATATGGTAGGTTTCTAATAGATCGTTAAAATACGATTCCCTACCAAAAGTAATATACATAAATGTATATCTACATCACTGGAGCAGCCAGTCTAAAGAATATAACGTTGAATCGGGATACAGACGTCCAGAGTTCAAAGACGATCAGCACCAGTGTACGGTGTAGCCAAGTAATAAGGGTCGAAACGTGAAATGCAAGTCTGGCTCAGCAGCTGATTAGTAGCGTCATGTTGTAATGATTTGCTCTATATCATTTTATATTAAAAATGGATTATCCTTTTCCTCAAACCCCATACGCCCATTTCCATTTACAGATATACAGAAATGTATATCTACAACATTTATTTTTATTTTCAAAATAAATTATTCGCATTTTCAGGAATTTCCACACAAGTTTCTAGTGAATTGTCTGCCAGAAAATCATTATAGTTTGATATAACCCTAACTAACATTTGTATAAATTACAAATGCATATATGTAAATTACATATACATATATTATGTATAACATATTATATGTTATATTATATATACTATATATATTATATATAGTTATAGTTTGAAAATAGTATAAATATTTTTATATTTATACAATATGTTATAAAATATATAAAATATTTATATGAAAATAATCATAATTTTATATAAATTTTGAAATTTAAAATTTTAAAATTATAATTTTATAATTTTTTATAAATTATAAAGTTCCATAATTATAAGATATGTGTAATTTAACACATTTAATGACATTCTCTGTAGAGTTTTATCAACTTGATATTTGCTGATTATTAAAAGGCAAATTAAATAAAAACCGTGGACGGCCGTTTTGCCGTTATGTCGAACTTACAAAGAAGAAATGCTGCGCAATTATCGCCCTTTACATAAATAATCGAAATTAAACGAAAGGGAATAGCGTAATTTTATGCCAATAAATATTATAGATTAAGAATAATTTTTATAACAAAATAATTTTATATTTAGACTGTAGTGAACTGACCTCTGTAAGATGGCGTAGGGAGTGTTCATGATACAAAAAATCTTTTAATATATAAGCGTGCTCCTGTAAAATCTGTCTCTGAAAGCGATAATGATATGAACTTGTGTCGTACGATGAATGATATCTTATAAAAATTGAATATTGAAGGTATATTATCGTACATTATTTTACCTTTTTCCAAGTTCATTGATTAAAGCATTATTGCAAACGAAATCGTCTGCAGTAGAACTTATAATTATTGAAAGAGTAAAGTAAAAAAATCTAGTCAGCTTACTTGTCCACATTGCCTTCATTATCATCTAGCCCGGGTCTTAGATAATTCGCAACCTTCATTCAATGCTAAATTTATAAAATAGAGTATAAAATTACTTACTATGGACTGAATTTCTTTGACATAATGATTAAATTGCGTCCTTGAGCAATGACTTGAAAGAAATAGTAAAAAGCCGGTTAATTCACCGTTGTCATGCTTCACAATGTCAGCAATAGATTGGTGAAAAATCGATTTAGAGTTAAATTGAATTGCATTTCGATTATTGCATTGCCCTTTCGCACACATTTCAGAGTAAATCAAAAAATTAAAGGCTTACATGAGTCCATAACTATTGCCCAATAATTTTCAACAAAATGTAGTGGGGGGTGAGGATTGGGCTTGCATGCCCCATTCGTAGGACAAATCAGTTCTGAATGATTAAACATCATAAAGGTACGATCCTAAAAATTGATGGCATTAAACCGATTTCAATGAAAATTAAGTCGGTCAAGTGATAACTTGAAAACTAAAAGTATTATTATCGAAAAAGTTAAAAAAAATATTAGATTTATACAGATTTCTTATAATTCTCTGTGATTATTTGCTACATTTATAATTTCGTATAGTTTCAATATTTCTAGCAAATTAATATTTCAAGTTTTCTTTGATTTATTACAATTAAGTAATTTATGAACGTATTAAAATCAATTCAGCTAACTGAGTCTACATCTCTAATATAATTAAAAAATTAAAAATAAATAAATAAAAATAAATAATGATAAATCAATAAATCAAAATTTAATAATTAAATAATAAATAATTATAAATAATTGTTTTAAGATTTTATATAAATTATATCAAGTTAAAATAAATAAAATTGAAATTTAAAATATTATTTCATATGTGAGCAACTTTTGAATTTCAAATACTAATTTCCGTTTTCTAATTGTTGTACTGCAGAGATTAAATATCAACGAGAATTATATGTCATATTATCAAAAATTGTGGATTTTAAAGGTTTATCAAAGGCATAACGCAATACAGAAGGGTGACCTATTATTCATGGAACTCATAAGTTCAACAGCTGCGAAATTGCATTTAGCGATTAATAAAAATGATAGTATACCGTCTTAATATGAAAATAGAAGGTTTTAAAAAACTACTGTGTCATGGTTTCGACCTTCTCTTCTCTATCCAACATAGTAGCGAGGCCAAATACCTAATAATAATGTATTATCTTTAAAGTGGCATTTGAATCAATATTACTAAACACATATTTAATTTCGTTTTAAACGAAATAAGTTTTATTTAATTTTAAGATAAACAAATTGAACGTTTTGTTTTCTATTATAAATAAGATATGATTATTAATACCTATAGCAATCAAAGCAAACGCTCCAAGATAAATTTATTTTACAGACTTTTAATATAAAGTAGAAATAAGCAATCCGAACAACTGACGTTTATACTCATCACTAGAAGATACACTCGACTAGAAATATTCCCTAAAATGCCATCTGACTAATACAATAACAGTTATTCATCATTGAATTACAGTTGAAAATATGAACGGTATTATTGTAGTATAAAGGTTGATTATATTGAATTTAATGTTTTCCACGAACTCGTTGCAACTTGTAGGTTGTGAAACAACACGTATTTATTCAAGATGAACAGTAGAAATTGTCGTATAATTTAGAGAGCTAAAAGTAATATCAAGTTTTGAATGCCAGGATTTTGGATAATCCCATTGATATTTATTTTTAACATATATACGAGGTTAAAAAACTTATAGTGCCATTTAATACATTTTAATTAAAACATAACAGGTGCAAATATAGGTCTAATTATAAACAAAAAAATTTAAAATAACTATGAAAAGCCAATTTTAATAATTAAAGAACCACTATACTGAAGGGCCAGCATTGGTAGACGTTCGTAGGCGCTATGTCGAGGCTACCGTTATGTACTACAAGTGCGTTACTATAATATTTGGCAATATGTGCAATAAGGATTATGAATAAACATCAAAATGACACATACAGATCACATATTTAAGTCTATGGAGATTTATACAGAAAAACTGATATTTTTGAATAAATTATTGGATAAATTCTAATGTCTTTGATATTAGTTTTTATATAGAAAGAAATTCAAACCTTAATGTATCCCGGATTTATAAGCTGACAAAAATAGAGCTGACAAATGTAGGTAACTTTATCAAACGATATGCATATCATAAAGCTGTCTTCCATAACCAACTTCATGCTGCCTTAATGTTGCGAAACTCGGTCCGTCTCAAAGGGTCTAATATTCGACTGCTGAAAGATCTTGATGTATCAGAACGAAAAAAATTATCGAAGGTTAAAGAGGAACTAGCATCTCGTGTTGCTAAAGGAGAAACAAATCTCTATGTGAAAAATTTTCAGATTGTGAAGCGACGCACCCGGCTGAGTTGGAGCCCACTAGTCATGTCGCCTCGCGTGCATTCTGTAATCGAAACGGGCTCGTCTACTATGCCTATCAGAGTCTAAATGGTTTAGCGTCCGGGTTATTAGGATGTGTAAGGGGTGATAGGAATACTCCCAGAGGTATGTTGGGGCATTGTGAAATACTTCATTGTAATGTTTGCAGTCTTATATCGAAGATAGATGAACTGAGATATAGAGTTCAGTTAATTCGTCCTAAATTACTTGCTATCACAGAATCATGGCTATATGGTGATATTGTTGATAATGAAGTCTCCATCCCTGGTTATCTGGTTTTCCGCAGTGATCGTAAAAGTGGAAGAGGTGGAGGTGTTATTCTTTATGTAAGCAACGATGTGAAAGTAACTATTCTTAGCACTTCTTTTTCTGATAAAGTCGAAAGTTTGTGGTGTCGGGTAAAATTCATGCATACCGCTCCGCTTGTTCTGGGGGTAGTATATCGTTCACCCTTGGCCGTTACTGATAAACTGATTGGGGAAGTAGAACTTTATTCTAAAGGTACCTCCAATGTTTTAATACTTGGTGACTTGAATATGCCTTCGGTTGATTGAAATTCGTATACGGCTTTTCCTACTTGTGACCATGCTTCCTATGACCTTCTGGAGTGTATCATCTATTGTGGTTTAACTCAGCGTGTCCAAAATTGCACTCGTTTTGCTAGTGACAGTAGATCTCTATTAGATGTATGTTTATCTTCGAACAGTGAGATTATTAACGCTATCCGTTATGATGCCTCGATCGGTATGTCTGATCATTACGTAGTGATCGTTAGATTAAGGTTTCAAGAAGAAACTCGAGGTCCGCGTGAAAATCAAGTGGTTAATGCTTTCAAAACCAACACAGATGCAATTCAGTCAATACTTTCAACAGCTTCCTGGCCAGATCCCGCTGTTGTTGGAGTACACGGCGCTTGGAATTACTTTCAGAGAACCTTAGAGTCGCTGCTTATTTTATTCTCTCCACTTAGAAGCAGGACACGTCGAAAAGATTCTCCCTGGTTCGATTCTGAGTTACGTTCAACATTGTGGACTCGTAATTTGATCTTCAATCGCTACAAAGTTGGGGAGTGTAGTTATGATGTTTTTAAATATGCAAGAAATTTATTCAATTCATTGAAGAGGAATAAGCGGTGTGCATTTGAGAATGCATTAGCTAACCAGTGTAAATACGATTTAAAGGTCCTTTTTCAGTACCTATCAAGTAGAGCTGTTGATTTTTCGATTTGTCACTACTTCTATGACATTTCGCGAATGACCTAGCTGAAGTTTGGGGCACACTATTGCACTTTAGTAGAGCCCGCAAATGAACATGAAACTTTTTGTATGGAATATAGTGTGCTGAACACTTACTCTGACACGTGTCTTGAGTTGGACCTAGACAATTTGATTACGCCAGCTAAAGTCTATTACGAATTACGCCGTCTAAAAGCAAATAATTCAAGAGGTTGTGACTTACTACCTTCTGTATATCTGCGTAGATTAGCAGGCTCAATTTGCGTTCCTCTCCGTGCAATTTTTCGCAAGTCAATCTTAGAAAGATCTCTTCCTAATGTGTGGAAGCAGTCAATTGTTCTTCCCTACTTCAAGAAGTGAGATCGCCCTTTTGTCGAGAATTATAGGCCGATGAGCATTACCTGCATTTGCTGAAGAGTGTTGGAGAGGTTTGTGCATCGCTACATGGTTGAGCTTTTTCGTGTAGGAAACATTTTAGTCCCTAATCAGCACGAATTTCGGGAGGAATATTCAACTGTTTCAAATTTGCTTGATGCTCATCTTGATTGGACAGCGAATAAGGCACACTATACCGATACAGACATACAATATTTCGAAATGTGATAAATATTTCGAAATGCAAACACATGCGTATTATTAGTAATGCTCGCAAGGAACTAACATTTGTTTGTTACAAATATAGGGGCTGTGTTGTGGAAAGTGTCGATAGTTACAAAGATTTAGGAGTATGGGTTACCTCTAATTTATAAACCAAAAAGCACACTGATCAAGCTTGTACCAACTACAATAAAATGATAGGTATGATTCGACGCGCGTTTGTTCGCCTTAATCCGACTGCTCTTGGGCCTCTGATTTTAGCACATGTATTGAGTAGACTTTTATATGCAGCTCCGGTTGTATACCCATGTACTGTGCATGAATATAAGAAATCAGAGAGGGTACTTCGCAGGGAACAAAGCTAGCACCAACGTTGTCGTCGCTGCCTTATGAAGACATATTGAGATCACTAGGACTTGAGACCGTCACATAGACCCGTCGGTACATGGATATGTGCCTTGTTTGGCATTTATTCCAACGTCCTCATCACCCTCTTCGGAGTAGGGTTCAATTACGTGGTTCAAATGTTCTTCGCGGTTATTCTTTAACTATTTGAAGAAACAGGGTAAAGAAATTGGGCGCGATGCAATTTGATAGAAGAATTGTCGAGCATTGGAACAACCTTGATGCAGACACCGTTGGATGCGTTCACTTAGTACTTTTAAAAGAATACTGCGAATGGATCAAGCAATGTTTCGTGTTACATTTCCTTATTTTAATAACTAATTAACTTATTTACGAACTTATTGTGAGCCAGCTATTTGAGCTAATGCTCGTATGTTGTTGAATGTATAATAATATAAATGTTGAACAAATTATAACGTGACCGGGATAAAGAATGTAAAAAAGGTTTATTGCTAAATGTGATGTCTCATTACTACAGATAAAAAACATGCATCAGATATCTAATGCTTACAAAAAACTTAAACACGCATCAATCAAGTCGATGACACAAAACATGAGAAATTAATTGTATTGTGATGTTGGATACACATATCCATTAGTCTTTAATATTGACACTACAACTGTAACTTTGAGCGATTATATACTAGTTCAATATCACGAATTTCGTAATCATACACGCATTAGAAAAACTACATGTTTGTCGTATATTAAAAATATTCGTTACTTCTGAGTACGTGATTAAGCCATGATATTGTTCTTGAATTTTTGAAAGTCGCTACGTATGCTCAGTCATCCTATGTGTAATGACAAACTTCAACAACGGTATACGCGTTTCACACTTACGGAGCTCATCAGTACCGTGATTTCAATAATCATCCATAGCACCTTAACACACGCTTAAACTGTATTTAAAGCTCGAAAACAGAACTACCTTTAATCTGAATCATCAGAGGGAATCTAGCATAGGTTCTGTGCATGGCAGTGCGTATTGCAGTTTAACCATGCATCAGGCACTCAATTCTTTTTAATAGAAACGATGTTTAACAGGCACACTTTAAAGTGTGCAAATATATAAAATATAATTTGTTGTTACACCTGCACTGTGACACCAAATGGTGTACTCGAAAAATAAACACTGTTTTCCTCATGAGGAGACAAACACCAGACAGCATTCTATATCTTCATTTGACCATGATATAGCACCGAATTATTCTCGCAATATTCAAAGTCGGTACGTATTCCAGTCATCATATCTGTGACGACCACTAGTTGGTCGAAAGATTGAATAAAACTATTATATTTGTGTTTCCGGTTTGACTAAAAACCCTAGTAATCCTATATATATATAATTTGTTGTTACACCTGCCCCGGGACACCCAATGGTGTACTCAAAAGGAAATCACTATGTTTTCTCATGAAGAGGCATAAACACCAGGCAGCATTCTATATATCTTCATCAATCGAAGATATAGAACCGGATTATTTTTGCAATATCCAAAGTCGCTACTTATGCCCAGTCATCCTATGTGTGACGACAAACTTCAACAACGGTAGACGCGTTTCGCACTTACGGAGCTCATCAGTATCGTAAATTCAATAATCATCCTAGGCACCTTAGCACACGCTTAAACATAGTTTAAAGCTCGAAAAGCAGAACTGCCCTAAATTTGAATCATCAGAGGGAATTTATCATAAGCTCGATGCATAACAGTGCGTATTGTAGCATGACAATTGCAAGAATAATTAAGTTCTATTTCTTGGTTTAATGATGATATATAGAATGCTGCCTGGTGTTTATGTATCCTAATGAGGAAAATAGTGTTTATTTTTCGAGTACACCATTTGGTGTTCCAGTGCAGGTGTAACTACAAATTATATATAGGATTACTAGGATTTTTAGTCAAACCGGAAACAAAGATAATAGTTTTATTCAATCTTTCGACCAACTAGTGGTCGTCACAGATATGATGACTGGAATACGTACCGACTTTGAATATTGCGAGAATAATTCGGTGCTAAATCATGGTCAAATGAAGATATAGAATGCTGTCTGGTGTTTGTCTCCTCATGAGGAAAACAGTGTTTATTTTTCGAGTACACCATTTGGTGTCCCAGTGCAGGTGTAACAACAAATTATATTTTATATATTTGCACAATTTAAAGTGTGCCTGTTAAACATCGTTTCTATTAAAAAGAATTGAGTGCCTGATGCATGGTTAAACTGCAATACGCACTGCCATGCACAGAACCTATGCTAAATTCCCTATGATGATTCAGATTAAGGGTAGTTCTGTTTTTCGAGCTATAAATACAGTTTAAGCGTGTGTTTAGGTGCCTATGTATGATTATTGAAATCGCGGTACTGATGAGCTCCATTAGAGCGAAAGGCGTATACCGTTGTTGAAGTTTGTCGTCACACATAGGATGACTGTGCATACGTAGCGACTTTGAATATTGCGAGAATAATTCGGTTCAATTTCTTGATCTGATGAGGATATATAGAATGCTGCCTGGTGTTTATGCCTCATCATGAGGTAAACATAGTGATTTATTTACGAGTACACCATTGTGTGTCACAGGGCAGGTGTAACAACAAATTATATTTTAAATATTTGTACACTTTAAAGAGTCCCTGTAAAACAGCATTTCTATTAAAAGGAATTTAGTGCCTAATGCATGGTTAAACTGCAATACGCACTGCCACGGACAGAGCTTATGCTAAATTTTCTCTGATGATTCAGATTAAGGGTAGTTCTGTTTTTCGAGCTTTAGACATTGTTAAAGCGTATGTTAAGGTGCCTATGGATGATTATTAAAGTCACGGTACTGATGAGCTCCGTTAGAGCGAAACGCGTATACCGTTGTTGAAGTTTGTCGTCACACATAGGATGACTGGGCATACGTAGTGACTTTGAATATTGCGAGAATAATTCGTTTCTATTTTTTGGTCTGATGAGGATATATAGAATACTGCCTGGTGTGTTATGCCTCCTCACGAGGAAAACATAGTGATTTATTTATGAGTACACCATTTGGTGTCCCATGGCAAGTGTAACAACAGTTTATATTTTATACATTTGTACACTTGAAAGTGTCCTTGTAAAACAGCATTTCTATTAAAAGGAATTTAGTGCCTGATGCATGGTTAAATTGCATTTCCCAGTGCCATGCAAAGAACGCATGCTAAATTCTCAAGCAAGTATATGTAGTCCCTCGGATGATCCGACAAAACCAAAACTATGCAATGGCAAGATTGTAAAAGCCTTGTTTGTCAAATAAATGTTGATATATTATCTATTTTAAATAGATATATATTAAAATATAATTATGATTTTAATTTTATAATATAATTAAAGTCTATAGACTATAGGGAATACATAAAAAATATTCTATAGCAAATATAGCTAATATTATATTAAAGAATAGATAATCTGGATAATTGATTAGATAAACTAAAGTTAAATTACAATGAAAATCTATTCAACTTGATACAAAAATAGCTTTAAAATAAAACAATTTGCCACACAAAAAAATAGATTCGGAAGATTCGGATAACGAAACGTTTGCTTACATGTGAAACTTGTTTAGACATCTTTTCAGATCGTTTTTTAGTAGCCATCACAATCTGGAAGTCGAAAATTTTCGATAATCAATTCATGCATTAAGAACTTTCTGAATTTACTTTGAAATGATTTCGATTAAATTTAAAAAAAGTTAAATTTAATTTCAAAAAATCAAATCATTAACTGAGTCTACGTATTTAATATAATTATAAAATAAACAAAACATAATAATGCTAAATCAAAATTTAATAATTAAATAATAAAATTAATAATTGTTTTTAGATTTAAAATAATTATATTAAAGTAATAATAAAGTAATTATAATTAAATAATTAAATAATAAAGTAATAATATAAAGTAATTATATTAAAGTAATAATATTTAAGTAATTATAATACAGTAATAATTATAAAGTAATAATATAATAATTAATTAAATAAATAATAATCAATCTATTTGTCAATAAACTGCCGAGTCAAGTGATCGTCAACCAACATTACTAGGACTGAAATCTGAAACGTATGTGTTGTATCAGTAGCTGATGAGGTTCAACAATACTGAAATGTATCGTACTGCTGTTGGCTTATAGATAAAATTAAGGAAAAATACAGTATCATCAAAAATTTCAATTGTATAGATGCTAATATGATGACCTTAATATATTAAATACATTAATATATTTAATTAAATGACTTCAATTAAAGTTGCAAAATGTATGACAAAAGTCTTTCATTAAATCTAATTGCCAATAGAAGCAGACGAGTCGAGTGATCGTCAGCAAACACTAAAAGGACCGAAACGTGAAACGTAGGTATTGGATCTGTAACTGATAGGGTACACCAATACTGAAATGTAGCGTACTGTTGTTGGCTTATAAATAGGATTGAAGCAAAGTGCAGAATGAAGTTATCAAAATTTCAATGGTAACAATCACTGCACAGGTATATCAACTAAAAATTGGGAAACAAATTATAGATGACTAGTTTGATAACAGCGTTGGTAGTTTTTATAATTAGGTAGGTTTTCAATTCGAAATTTGCACCTTCCCCTACTAACGCTGATTTACTTTGAAATCAAAGATGATTTCAATTAAATTTGCAAACGTTAAATGAATAGTATTTCATTGGCACAACCTATCTAGATAGAATTAAAAAACGCGCAGTATCATCAAAAATTCCAATTGTAACAATAACTGCTCAATTAACATACCTTAAAATTAGGAAGCAAATTATAGATGACTAGTTTGATAATAGAAATTATTAGAAGAAATAGTAGGTTTTCAAACCTTCCCCATTATTAGTGCTGATTTAATCTGAGATCAGAAGTGATTTTAATTAAATTTGAAAAATGTAAGATGAAAGTTTTTCATTCGATCAAATTCCACAGAGCTTTAAAAAGTCTCGAATTTATTAATTTAATAAATAGGTAGGTTTTCAAATGGACGGTAGAACCTTATCCTGCCAACGCTGATTTAATTTAAAACCAGAAATGATTTCAATAAATCAGATACTCAGAATTAATTAATTAATATTCTGCAAATATTCAATAATATTTGCAAAATGTAATAAAGTATTTCTTTCATTAAATCTAAATCTAGTTCTATGGATGGCAAGGCTCTATTCTCTTACATTCGCAAAATCAGGGGCTCGAATATTCCACTAGTATCGTTGAGGGATGATTCTCAAGGCGAGGTCACGTGTAAAAGTGTCATGGCAAACTTATTTGCCCAGGAGTTCTCATCGATGTTTTGCTCTTCGCGGACATTGTGTAGTTCTGAATCAGAAAAGGGTTCAGATGCATTCGACCGATCTAATCTGTCGTTTTGTGCTGAAGATGTTTTAAAGCTTCTCTGTAAATTAAAACCGAACATCGCTGCCGGTACGAACGGTCTTCTCTCAATTCTTTTAAATAAAGTTGCTTCTCAAATATATTTATATGTTTTCCGTATGTTTCAGTTTTCTATTCTCCAATCTCGAATTTCTTCGCGTTGGAAGGAGTCAATTGTAGTTCCAGTGTATAAAATGGAAGATCGACAAGTGTGTAAGAACTATCGCCCAGTTGCATTGACATGTATTATTTGTAAGTTGCTTGAAAAACTAATAGTCAAACACATATCTTCTGATTTGGAAAGTAACGGTAAACTCACTGACTCACAACACGGTTTCAGATCAAATAGTTTAACAATAAGTAACCTTTTGGTTTCTTCAAACTCGTGGCAGTCTTCATTAGATGAACGAGTTCAATCTGATGTACTTTTTGTAGATTTCTCTCATGCTTTTGATTCAGTTCCGCATGATTGACTCATTCACAAATTGAGGTCACTTAGTGTTTGTCCTATGTATGTCGCCTGGATTGCAAATTACTTTAGTTCACGCTCTTTCAGAGTACGTGTAGGTGCAGATATGTCCACCTCATTCGTTATTCATTATGACGTTCCACAGGGTGCTGTTATCTCCCCATTTCTTTTTATTGTCTATATCAATGATCTCCCATCTGTAATTCGTTCTGATGTCGTAATGTATGCTGATGATGTTAAGATATGGCGGCCTATTAGAGACGGAAGGGACATTAAGATCCTTCAAGATGATCTGACATGTCTAGAAAAATGGTCAGCGGAAAATGGTTTGAGGGTTAACCCCTCTAAATGTGCGCATATGTCCATTGGTTCTTCACTAAACTCATCGTATCAGATAGGTTCGATTCAGATAGGCCGAGTGGGTGAATTCAAAGATCTTGGTGTGATGATGACCAGTAGCTTAAAAACTAATGTCCACACTAGATATATTTGTAATCAAGGCTATCGTGCTTTATGGATGTTTTTCAAGTCTTTTGATCGGATAAGTCCATCAATGTTCAAGCGACTATTTTGATCTTATATTGTTCCCATCCTTAAATACGGTTTACCTGTAACTTATCCACAGACTTTAAGGGAATCCCGTGACATTAAGAACTTGTTACGTAAAGGGTCACGAATGATTCCGAATTTCTCCAATTTGAGATATGCTGAACGTTTTACATATCTACGTGTCGGCACATTGAAATATCGCAGATCGGCCATTGATTTATAAACTGCAGTCAAAATTGTTTTCGATGGCTTTGGTGGTCTCTCTAGCTTATTATCCGTGAATGATAGACGAGAAACTCGTGGGCATGTGTGGAAACTAATAGAGCCAACTACAAGAATTCCTATTCACCATCGATTTGCAACCAGGGTAATTATCGGATGGAATGCACTAAAGTGCCTTGATATCTCTAGTAGTATATCTAGTGATGCTATCAAGAAAGCCATCGAAGCCGAAATAAGGAATTTGCGACTACTATTTGATTGAATTTTTTGATGATGTTTTTTATTTTTATTTTATCATGTTTTGTAAGCGACACGAGCTTGTAGCTCATTTGCTTCTGTTTGTTATAATAATAAATGTCAATACATCAGAGAGTCGAGTGATCGTCAACCAACATTAAAAGGACGAAACGTGAAACATAGTTATTAGATCAATAGCTGACGAGGTTCAACAATACTGAAATGTAGCGTACTACTCTTGGCTTGTAGATAAGATTAAAGCAGCGTACAAAATAAAGTCATCACCATTTCGAAAGGTTCTTTATTTATGCGCTTTACAGCCCTAGTATTTCAAAGAATAAATCAAGATTCAAAAATGTCGACGAAGTACAACGACACTGTCTTGCTAGAGGTTTAAAAATTCTGTCATCACTCTTTAATATTATAACTGGGAAATCAATAGTTGCTGCAATAAAATCGAATGTTATTATTAATAGTCTACCGTGAAGCAAATGTTCATATGATAGCATAACAAAGAAAAAAAGTAAAATGAGAAAAAAGTGTTTGCTCCAAGGTAAAAAGTTCAGTTTCTTTTTAAAATTAGTATTCGATTAAGCCATAATAGTTTCTTATGGAAGATAATTCCAATTCTTGATTACTCGGTCTGCCAAACAATTAAGCTTTTTTAACCAACGGTGCACTCTCTGAATAGTAAATTCATGGCTACTAGTGTAAGTTGGAGTAGCAAGGGAAACATAAAATTGATGGGTTTATGGGATCTTTCAGAGCACATCAAGTGATAAGATCCTTTATTTTTCGCATATTATACATGGGTTTCACATTTAAACGCTAAAGCGATCGTGGTAAGGTAGATCTTACAAACCTGTAACGCTTTTAGGTGCTCGTCCCATGACTCTTTCTATCTGGAGAACCTCACCATCAGATTGTGGATACGACACTTCGGAGCAGTACATTAAAATGTTATCTACGTATGCATTAAACAAATAGGGGAAATTGCCGATTGATAGTTTTATGAAGAATCTCCTTATAATACCAAATTTTCTCATCGCCCTAGAACAAATATCATATGTATGTTTTATTTTTTAAGTTGTTTGCCACAACAATTCCCAGATCTTTGAACTGATCGACTGTAACTAATAATAAGGATCTTATGCTATAACAGTGGTCTAAATATTGTTCCCCCGAAATGCATATAGGTGCACTTTGGCACACTAACTTTTATCTTATGTACATTTGTCCATTTTAAAAGAACGTCCAAGTCACTTAAAGAATAGATCTATCTAGATCAGATATAATCTCTCGCCTTAAATCATATGCGTACATAATCAAAGATGACCTAATAATGCCAGGCAGATCATTTATGAATATAATAAATAATAATAAGCTAATAATAGAACTTTGAGGAACACCCATTCTAATTATCACACAGGACTGCCGATTTCATGGCTGACAGAAAAGCAGCAATCAAATTACAATGTGCTAATTAAACTTGCAAGATGTAAGGTTTCGTAACAGCATGATGTGATCTACCGTGTCAAATGCCTTAGCTAATCAATAAATATAACATCACTATCAAAACCTTTATCCAAGGACTTGAGTCAGCTGTTACAAGCGATCAAAAGGTTTGCATATGTTGATCTGTGCGTGCGAAAATGATTCTGAGATGTGTGGACGGATAAGTTTTTAGTTACATGATCATTCATATGTCGTAAAATCAAACGTTCACTAACTTTGCAGCAAATTCATTTTAAGCTAATCGGTCTGTAATTGCTTACTTTAATACGATCACCCTTTTTTAAAAACAGGAAAAAATAGGGATTTCTTTCCAACGTCTGAGAGAACATTATAGACAAATAAGTATATAAAATTTTAAACATAATGGACAATTTTATTGGCAACGTTTCGAAGTAGGATAAATGGAAGATTATGTGATCATGCAGACGAGCATTGTTTCAGCCTTAGTAATTTAGTAATTCATCGCGTACTGAATAAGCATTAATCCATGAAAAAGAATATGCTTCCTTACATGTAAGCATATTGTAATCGACTTGTTAGGTATGATCGCCTATAGACAAAAAAAGTGTTACGAGGTGATTAGATATTTAGTAATCTTCGGTTACTAAGTTATCATCAATTTCAATGCATAGTTTTTGATTGTGCATTTTTAGCCGACTTGATGAATAGCGAAAGAGGTTTTACGGTATAGCTTAAAATCTTCTATCATATTTCTCTCAAAGTGGAGTTTATTATCATGCTTGCATTTTGTAACTTTGTCACGAAACGTGAAAATAAACCAAGTTTAGTTAAGTTAAATTTATTAAAGTTTAACAACAAAAGAAGAATTGTCAAACAAAGGTTAGCCAGAACAGAATAAATATTGGTACATCATCACTCCTGAAAACTCAAAAACCCTCATCCACATTTATATGCTGAACATAACATCGGGGTGACTCTGAGTCCCTTAGAATCAAAACCAATGCATATTTAAAATAGATTCCTTTATGGTTTCTTAAAAGAGTAATCGTTTGCCAAATGCGGTCATATATTCAGTAATCTTGCAGGGGTTAAGGGGAACGCCTCTGGAACCTAAAAATAAAAGTATGTCGGCAGTATTAATTAAATCAACAGAATACAAAATAGCTAAACAATTCCTTCTGTTTAATAGATTTAGATCGATTCATGTTCAACCTAAGTGTATTCCACACCAATCGGGCGCAGAATGTCCCTGCAAATTCAACCGCTATAATTAGGCCAGCTATAAAAAATATTTATTTTTACATGACAAATTCGTGCCGGTGCTCGCTTACATGACCACAACAACTATATCCCCATTATTTGCACAAATCAGTTTTAGGAGAGTGATAAAAAATAATACACGCTGTTCGGGATGGCTATTTCGGGCATAAAATGTAAGACCCGCACAACACCGAGCTTAAAAAACCGAGTAATCGATATCAACGTGTTTATATTCAGAGAATGACTTACGACGGCGTTTAATCATTTATTTCAATTTAGAACCAAACCCTGCTTTGTTGAATTCAACAAAGCAGGGTGATAACATGTTTAACTTGAAAAATAAAAAGCTGATTCTATAATAATAAGGGTTTTCTTAAATAAACAAATAATAGAAAGGGTTCACCTTCAGAAACAGAGAAACAGAAAGCTACCAAAACAAGAAGAAAACGAATCGATATAATGACACTGTTTAATCTTTTTACATGACCTATGACCTAAGGTCTAGTGGGATCTGAGCCCTCCAGCCGAGTCAACACGCCCCTCTTCGATCGAACCACCCGGGGTCTTTCACCTCAAAGAGTCCAATCGAGGCGGACTATGCT
The DNA here is from genome assembly GCA_012934845.2 of Pomphorhynchus laevis. Taxonomy (NCBI): domain Eukaryota; kingdom Metazoa; phylum Acanthocephala; class Palaeacanthocephala; order Echinorhynchida; family Pomphorhynchidae; genus Pomphorhynchus; species Pomphorhynchus laevis. Next base: position 136,971 of record WNNJ02001495.1, on the reverse strand, counting down.
GGGTAATCCAGAGACGAAGAGCTTGAGAAACCTTAGCCTTTGCTCTGGCGGACGTCCTCTAGAGAACAAAACTAATCCCGAGATAGCCCAAGTGCCCCCAGAGGCGCACCTGAGTTTTCCCTTTCAATGATGGGAAAAGAGCTAGATGGGCCCGTTTCAGAGCCCATCTAGCTCTCTTTAGGATACGTTTAAGTCTATCCAGGTCTGCTTTCGCCGACAAGTTCACCGTAACGGTGAACCCCATATATTTTACTCGATTCGTGAAAACAGGGAGTAGATGATTAGTCAAAATGGAGGAGAGCTCAGAGAGTGCTAATTTCTTAAGTTTTTGCTTTGTTGCAGGGCGTCATGAAAGACAACCACCTGCGATTTAGCGGAGTTTAGAATAAGATTGGACTTGGGTAACTGGTCTTTTAATCTTAAGAAGAAATGGCTGATGTCCGAGACTACGTCTTTGCACCTGCGTCCAGAGAACAGGGATGTTGTATCATCAGCGTATACCACTAGACGTTGTTCGCGTTTAAATATTTAAAAGAGTTCAATAGAAGCAGCAAGGAACAAGATAGGAGAAAGAGGAGATCCTTGGGGCACACCCATAATAGGGTAGAACTGACGCGCATCAGGGTCGTCTTCATAATATAATCGCTTAATGTACATCAGTATCTCCACCCTGTTAACAATTCTCGCAGACAACCCGAGGGACCTGAGAGAAGAGATAACAAAAGAAATGGAGATGCGGTCAAATGCAGCAGAAAAATCAAAGAAAACAGCCACAGCAAGTTGATGACTATTATCCTGACAGAACTGATGCATTTCACCTCCTCTGAATGGACCGAGCGACCTTTGACGAACCCATGGAAACTTGGTGGGATTAAATTTCGCCTACTTAGATGATCGCGGATTCTACGCACAAGGATGGGGAGGCTAATAGCATTGCTACGGCCACTCCTCTTCTTTGATCGGCTGTCAAAAGCTGACAGACACGAGAAGAGAGTGGAGCGATGGATTTGGAGGTGCCCGGAAGAGGCCCCCAGGAGTTCAGGATATCGGTGACATATAAATCCCTACTTCTGAAGTCTCCCCAAGGCGGGATTGGCCTAGGTGATTGAATGGCTCCATAATTATGTAGGGATATTGACTCCTCCAAAACTTTATAAAGACCTCTATTACCAATCCAACCATATACCCTATCCCTCCAACAAACGAACTTCTCCTTCTTGAATATATTTCAGAAGGAAGACTGGGCAGGATTCAGGGAAGCAATGCTTGCCCTATCCTTACCCAGTTGGAACCTTTATCTAGTGCTCCAATATTCTTCCGAGAGAACTTGCCTGGCAGAAGCAGAGAGATTAGGAAGACAAAGCATATACGCAAAGGTCTTGAGTTTTGTCGGAGTGGGACAGTAAACACGGCCTTTGTAGGTTGTCGAAAGCATCGCGGTGGCTTGCGAATAGAGGTAAGAATTAAATTCAGTTAGACTCTCATTACCATTTCGGGGGAATCGTTGGATAGCTGCCTGAAAGAAAGCCACTCTGATAGGATCAAAGTAGAATCTCCTTCTAAGCAGCGTATCCTCTTATATTCGCCAACGAATCAAGTCATGAGAGGTGGACAGATGTTGTCGCGACTGCTCCGTACAGTGGGGTTTCAACAACCACCTCTCATGGAGCAGTAATAAGTCGAGGAGTGAATCGTTGATGTGCAATGAAAGGTTAGGGATGGTAGTTTGTGAATAAGATAACCGTTCCTGGCTCTGCGGAGTGCTGCATCATAGCCGCTATCAATAATCCTATCCAGATGGTCACGGTTCTTGTGAATCTCCCCTGGACGGATGTAGACATTGGCTAGACTGAGGCGTTTATTGTTCTTACAGAGTGAAACTACTGAGCAAGAAAGGGCTGGACAAGAATAGTTGAGTAGAAGGGACGATCTTAAGGATCATTTAACTAAGGTCAAGAGTCCTTCTGATGAAGGGGAGTGAGGCGGGGTTATGTACTGAGTATAGTTGGAACATAAGTGCTTAGGGATGAATCGAGTAATGTTCGGAGGGAGACGGATAGACCGCGTCTCCTAAAGGACTATAACATATGCATCTCTACCGGATAGAAGTCTAAGGGCAGAAGCTCCTCCCAAATTCCACTGAAGAATATTCAGTGAAAAAGGCTCACGAGTACTCTGCATTGTGTTTGATCAGCTGCGTGGGATTGCCTCATCACTAGACAGAGCTAGTGGCGGAAAGGTTGCCTTTCCCGCCACCAACTCTGTTCTTAGCGAGCATTTGCCAACGGGCATTATCTACATTTCCCTGAGAAGCCGACTCGTCTTTCTTTTTCAAAAGCTTCTCGTTCTTAATAGGGGAACGACGTGAGTCGAGGCCCCCTCTTTTTTGAGCTAGGTAAAGCATGCTCAGTGGAAACTCCCGAATTTCAATAAAGTACAGAAACCAAGGCGGAGACCATATTTTCCACATTTTTGATGGCAGAATGCATCTTAACGTCCATAACACTAAGGATGTCCTTGTCTGTCATCCTTAAGGCCGCGCCAGAATAAGTTGAATCGAGTTTCTTGACTACAGCAGACCTGGAGAAGTTGTTCCGTTAATCCTTAAAGCATGCACATTTACGAGACCATGCAGGATGACTCCCACCACAGTTTGATCATAGGGCGGGCGAAACGCACTTCTCGGGACCAATACTTTTGCATGATGGCAGTCTACAGACTCCGCAGGTCTTTGATCTGGAGCAGTTTGAGGCCAAGTGCCCCCCCCCCACTTATGGCATGTGTTACAGTGGGGGTAGGTACGATTATCTGCATTCATAACATTAAAGCGTAAGTTGTACCCTAAAAGGGATTATATGACGATTTGTCAAGGGTTTCTGCATGCTCGATAGGGGATGAACAGAAACCTACAGGAAGTGGAAATCCACTTTTCCCTATAACAGACAGGAAGTTTGAAATTTTGTAAACTGTTTTCAGAACTTCGATATTATTTTCCTCTAGATGCGGGGGAAGATTGTTCACTTTGACAGATGCCAAAATAGTTTAAAGTGAATCGAACCCAGATGTTTCAGATTCGAATCGAAGAAGATCTCATAATCCTTCGCAATATCAGAGGTTGCGAAGGAAATTTTTATTTCTGATTCATGAAATTTGACCGAATTGAACAGGATTCGGTGGGCATACTTAGCAATAAATGGTCTTAGAAAACATTGAATAAATTGTACATTTCCAGAGGTTGTGACATCGAGATAACAATAAAGTTTTTAAATTTAGGGATTGGGGGACTACACCCGCTCCCGCCAAATCAACAGCAGAAAAATCACTTACTTATTTTTTTCAGGAATTGTAGAAGAAATCAACGTTTTACCTTTCGAAATGTCCATCTTGCTTGAATTGTTTCCTTTTGAAGCTCCGCAACTGTTTTAATTTTCACCAAACATTTTGATAATGGATCCAAGCTGATTCTAGGCCACTTATAAATGCAAACAACTGATACTAGGAATTGATTGACGGCGACAAAAGTAATTTTGTAAGGATTCACACGAGAAGTAAATGGTTGAGGTAGTTTTATGCTAATAGTCATATATATAAGCAAACGATGATTGCTCAAGCACAAGGTGTCACTATAATTAATGAAAAATTGTATTCCGGACTGGATAAGCACATATCGAGCAGACTTTTAGAGTTTTCTCTAAATATAATAAAATCCCTTACGTGCTGGGTTAAATAACATTAGTTAATAGTAACGAGAGGACAGAAAATCACAGCCTGGAACCTCGAATAACTGTTCCAATTAATGCGAGGAGCGTTAAAATCACCCAAAATGAAAACATTTTATGTGAGCGAAAATCCTATAATATCCATCGTGTTTTGTGAGTCAGCCATTAAATATGAGTCAGCCTGTTTTGTTGTCAGCGATAAATAATACCAACAATCAAGATTGAAAATTTTTCAACCGTGATTCTGCACCACAAAATTTCTAAGCGGTCAATCGAATGACTGCTCAATACATCAACATTCAATTGATTTTGGATATAATACCACCACATTTAAAGTTATTATGGTCACATCTGAAGGAAACATAACCCGGAATGATATTTTCGGAGTCAGCGATATTAGATCTTAACCATGATTCCGTTATTTCAATTAAATGAAATGAGTATTTTGCTAGCAAAATGCAAATTCCATCCACTTTAGACAATCAGCTTTTAACGTTAGTATAAATAATACTAATGCTTATACTGTGCGACAATTCAAAAGTAAGATTAGATGTTGAATATGTTGAATTAAAAGAAGGTAGAATAACAAGCGTACCTGCATTGTTAATGGTACAGACGCGACGTAACGTGTCAGTGATGTTTACTTCACATCCGTCGTAGAAGAGGTTGATGGTACTCAATGCACTCGAACGAGACGCCGCACTACCTGAAAATTCTGAATTGTGAGGTTACGTTCCCCGTTTTAGAGACGACTACTGAGTTTCTGTCTGTGCTGCTTATAAACGCTGTTGATGAGATATGTCAAGATCACGCAAACATCAAATTTCTGAGCCTTTTAAGCGAAACGCAATCTTGAACAAAGCATCTACCGAATCTTGAAAACTGAATACTACATTTAATAACCGTGGCTTTCTAAAACTTCCTAAGAAGAAAATAAAGAGTGTAAAGATCAATTTTGATATTCCTTACTTATAGAGTCGATAAATGTTTTTGTAATAGGTGTAGAGAAGGGTATTATGCTTGGCAGTAGAGAGTAATCAGGATTGTCATTGAGACACTTATTTGTGAATGATTCAGTTTGTTTCTCATTGAGAATATCGCTTGCAGTTCTTGACGGCGTAAATCTTGAGTTTTGACGTAACTGCGTACGAGGCTCAGGATACAAAACTGTAGTTAAAGAAGCGCAGATTAAAAAAAGGATTTATTTTAACGTGGCAAATGCGTGCCAGCGCACGCTTACATGACCACAACAAAACAAAACTGTGAATCAGGTGTCGATAAGGTGTGAACGGAGGAGGTGTTTGAATGTGATAAAGGAGGGAGCGCGGCGGACGTCGAGAGGGAGATTGATTCCAGGCGAGTGAGGCGGCGACGAGGAAGGATCGGAGACCGTAGTTGTTGGAGTAATTAGGAACGTGGAGTAAGAGGGTATGACAGGAACGAAGCGATAGCGAGGTGGGGCGAGTATCGTCTAAGAAAGGAAGGTTGATGAACGATGGGGAGCCGACAGCGATGAGACGAAAGGTAACGAGAAGAAGGCGGAGTTTGATGCGGATGTGGATGGTGGGCCAGGAGAGTTGGGCAAAATATGTGGATGTGTGGTCGAAGCGACGGAGACGAAAGAGCACTCGAACGGCGGTGTTGATTATTCGTTGTAGGGGTAGGATGATGGATTTTGGAGAATTGGCGAAAAGGCTAAGGCAGTAATCGATTTTAGGGAAAAGAAGCGATGAAAGAAGAGACATACAAGAACGGAAGTCGATAAGGGGGCGGATACGGCGGATGTCACGGAGAATTAAGTTAGACGAGCGGACCTTGTCACGGACGAAGGGTTTAAGGGAAAGGTGATCATCGAAATGGAAGCCTAAGAAAGTGAGATTGTGGACTATAGGGATGATCGATGAGGCAAAAGATACAGTGGGAGGAGATATGTTTGGTTTACGGGGAAGGATCCACATTATTTTGGACTTTTCGGGGTTTAGAACGAGATGGAGATTGGAGAGACGTTTGTAGATAGAAGAAAGACAGTTGGAGGCAGAAATGCCGATATCGTGTATGCGATGTGCGGGTGCATGAGCATAGATTAGAATGTCATCGGCGTATTGCATGACGTTAAAGGAGTAAGGTTTGATAAATGGAGAGAGATCGCCAAGCAAAAGAGAGAAAAGCAGGGGACCTAGGACTGAACCTTGTGGGACCCCGCAAAAAATAGGGATGGGAGGGGAGGATGATGAATTAGAACAGACGCGAAAGGAACGGTCGGATAGATATGAGGCGAACCATGCTACGGAGGAGGAAGAAAAGCCGTAATCATAACGAAGGCGAGAAAGGAGGACGGAGTGGTCGACAATGTCGAATGCGGAGGAGAGGTCGAGGGAGATGAGAACACTATATAGAGCCTTGTCTCGAGAAATGAGTAAGTCGTTGTACACTTTTATGCATGCGATTTCTGTCGAGTGATTAGAGCGGAAAGCGGATTGGAAAGGAGGGTACAGATTGGATGAGGAGAGATAAGCGTTGATTTGTATTAAGATGAGGCGTTCTAAGAGCTTAGAAAGAGTAGGGAGTAGTGAAATGGGGCGATAGCTAGAAGGAAGGGAGGGGTCGAGCGATTGTTTCTTAAGGAGGGGACGAACGATTGCGGATTTCCAGTGTGAAGGGAAGATACGACTGCGGATGGACGAGTTAAACAAGGTTGTGAGAAATGGGGATATCGATGAGCATATAGATTTTAATATGTGGGTAGGCAGGGGATCGGCAGGTGAGGTTTTGTTGGGCAAGGACATGAGGACAGATGATACTTCTGTAGGTGAGACAGGGAGAAGATGAAAGAGTTCCGGAAGGATGAGAGTAGACTGGGCAGAGTGGGATAGGATGGAGACCGGGGTGTGAGAGAGCAGCGTGGATACTTTAGTCTGGAGAAATGACGAATAATCATTAGCATTGATGTTGCACGGCGTAGAGGAACGAGCCAGGATTGAGTTAAAAGTATGCCAGAGAGTCTTAGAGTTGAATGAAGTGATGATTTTATGCTGCCAGAAGGAGTTGCATTTGGTACGTAGTAGGTTGAGATGAGACCGGCGAAGAGCAAGATAGGAATCACGGAAAGACGGAGTGATCGAGCGGAAATCGCGTCTGAGAGAGCGGTGATAGACTCGAAAAGCATGGCGGAGTCGACGCTTTGAGAGTAGACATTGGATGTCAAACCATGGGGCACGGTGCAAGCGACGGTGTGGGTGAGACTTGAAGGGCAAGAGAATATCGAGAGTGGATGTGAGTTCAGAGTCGAAAAGAAAGGCGAGATCGTGAGGAGATGAATATGTTATTGTGGGTAATGATAGAGACGATTTGAGTAAGGCAGAGCGGAGAAGGGAAAGGTCAAGATTTCTCCAAGGGCGACGTAGGATTGTAGGTGTGTGAGGAGGGGTGTGGTTGCGAGTGAGATCAAGGGTGATAAGAAAGTGATCGGATAGACCAGGATCAGAGATGGACAGTGAGGTGTAGGCAGCAAAATGATCGGGGACAGCGATGATGTCGAGTGCCCCACCAAGTATATGTGTGGGGGCAGTGGAGATTAGTTTGTAATTGTAGTTGGATAGAATGTTGATGAAGCGGATGGAATCTGTGGAAGAGGGGCGGTCTAGGCGGATATTGAAGTCGCCTAGAACGAGTGAAGGGATTGAGGACAAAGAACAATGAGAAAGGAGGTCAGCGAGTTCGGTAAAAAATAAGGCTGTAGGAGCTGATGAACCAGGACGGTATACAATGGCGAGATCTAGAGTGATCGGGTTAGAATAACGACAAGTGAGCAATTCAAAAGAGCAAGGACTGAAAGGGGGATTGATTTTGCGAAGAGACGCTGGGTGACGCGCGAATGCGACGATGCCGCCATGATTAGAGAATTTAGAAGGGCATGAGCTGAGGGGGCGGGCGGATTCGACTAGGGAGCAACCGGCAGAGAGCAGACGGCGAATGGAAAGGTCGTCGGAATCTGAGTGCCAGGATTCGGTGAGGCAGAAGAGATCGATGGATTGCTTGGTGAATAGGTTGAGGATAAGATCGGATTTATTGAGAATAGATCTAGTGTTGAGGAGACCGAGGCGGAAACCGTGTGTTGTGGCGAAAGAGTCTAGTGGAGAAGACACATAGGAGAGATGGAGCGCCATCGAATTTTTGGACGGGTGTGGACAACTTGAAAATTTCCGTCTATGTTTCGGATGGAGAGTGAGGTTTCGCCGTTTTCCTCGCGACGGCGTTTTTCGATGCGGGCTGAAGAGATTTGAGCGATTTCAGAAGGGGCGCGATCGGGGAAAATTCGAGTGGTTGAAGATGACATGAGTTTGAATCGTTGAGAGAGGACAGAAGACGCGTGAGAGCGATGCTTGAAAACAATTTTTAGGAGAGGGGGCTGGGAAGGATTAGATTGAGAAGATTTGTTTAGACGGATGAATGCGACAGGAGAAATGTCCTTGAAAAAGGATGGTTTATCCGCAGGAACAATAGACGAGAGGATGGATCTGAAGGCGGAAACATCGTGGTCCAGACGTGCTTGTGGAGATAAGGAGTTAGAAGGCGTGATATTAGTAACAATGACGCAACGATCGCGAGAAGCAAAGCGCTTCCGTAAAGGAGGACGACTGACGTGAGTAGGTGAGATCACGATAGAAGAGCTTTCAATTGATGATTTGGAGGGATTTGGTTTGACGACGGGAGACATAGAGGATAATGATAATAAAGAGGGTGGCAAGCGATGTGAGGAAAGGTTATGAGTGGAAGGATAGTGGAGGTTGGTGGAGGTGATTTTGATTGATGGATGCAAGTTATTGAGAAACGAGACGGGAAGGACGGGACGTGGGGTGTCGGGGAGTGAAAATGACATGGAATGGGAAGAGTATATGGTGGCAGGGTCGGTGGGTGGAGAAAGGACATTAGAAACGACGGGGGTAGTTTGAGTTGACGTGTTGGATGTTGATATGTGCTTATTGGAAAGGTTACATATTAGTTTGTTGGCACAAAAACCACATACGAAGTCTTCTTTAGCCTTATTCTTGTCGCAGGTGATTGTTGTCCAGACGCTGCAGTCGTGTATCGAGCACTGTACTTGCAGTTGTCCATAGTTGGTGTCGGTCTTAGTTGTTTTCTTACGTCCTCCCATAAACGATGGTTGCCGTCGATTGTTGTCGTCGATGGTTGTCGTCGATTGTTGTCGTCGATGGTTGTCGTCGATGGTTGTCGTCGATGGTTGTCGTCGATGGTTGTCGTCGATGGTTGTCGTCGATGGTTGTCGTCGATGGTTGTCGTCGATGGTTGTCGTCGATGGTTGTCGTCGATGGTTGTCGTCGATATTTGTTGTGTATATTAATTGTGTATATTAATTGTATTTACTTTAGATTGTATTTACTTTAGATCTCAAATGTGTGTTTAAGCTGTTTAAATTTTTAGATTGGATCCAAATACGAGTTATTATAATGGTGGTAAGAACCCATACTTAGATTATCACTTATTTTAAAGCTGGTAGATCCACAAATTAGATCACCAGTTTTCTGCTTAGTTATCTCAATCGTATCAAATTTAAATTTCTGATCACTACGTGAATCAGCAATAATTTCGATTGAACTATCCTTGGCATAGCTGACCTTAGTTGATAAGGATAGTAGTACATTAGCGCCGAATCTGCATTTACACTCTGGTAAGTAGGTATTTTGATTATCTGGATGATATCCCCACAGTTGTCTATATATCACATCCATATCTACTGGACGCGATCTCGTGTCGTTCATATGTGGAATTAAAGTTCAGTAGTTTCTGGACAGATTAGCAATGATTACTATCTAATTGCTGGCTAACCGCACTCCTCCCTACCTTCGTCTTTTTGGCTTAGTCATTTTAATTAATTGTATGTTCAGTAACGATTGTAATCAGTTTATAATAATCAGAACTTTAAACTTTAAAGTAAGATGCTGATGTGCAAAACACAAAATTTAATATTTATCACTAAATAAAATATAATGAAAGTTAATAAAATAATTAATGAAATTAAAAATTGCTTCATTTTTAGTTTAAATCTAAAATTTTTGCTGTTTCAAGATAATATTTTTGTTTTTACTAAATCAATATAATTGATTTACTAAATCAATTTTCTATGAGTATCAATGCAAATCACAAAATTTGAAGTGATAATTCAATTTTTTTGTATAATTTCTTATATTGGCAGAGCAGCCGATATAAGAAAAGTAAGGTATCGGAATTATGACAGAATTATGAATGTTATTTTGAGTGAAATTGAAGAGTCGTGTATGATCAATTCCCAAGTAAGAGTTAATGAAGACGTTTCTCGTGTGCGTGCAATATTTACCAGACTTCTTAAGTAAAAGGATAAGAATGTAGCTATGAAGATGCAAGTTCGGAGTTTGATTCGTCTTGGAAAGCGTAGAAACCTCACATATTGAATGTGGTCTTGAGTTTTGCTGAACACGCTAAGATGTTGCTTCATCGTGGTTACTTATTAATAGATTCTACTATAAGAATACTGAGAGACTAATTTTGATGATCGTTTGAAATTTAGGAAGGCTCGCGAGGAGCTACATGGTAGAATAAGCAAAGGAGAGACGAATCTATGCATAAGAAAATTTCAAGTAGTTCGGTGGCGACCATCAGTACGTTGGACTCCGCTTCTCCCAAACTATAGAATGGGTTTTATTCTGATTTTAATTTTGATGATTTAATTGATTTTTCTGAGGTACATGCAAAAACTATCAAAACCTTTACGTTATCAGATACTTCAATTCATTATGGTTACTCAAACGTTAGAAGTATTCCATTTCAATTTCCTTTCTTGCTTGACTATATTGCTGATAATCATTATGATATATTCTGTATTTCAGAATCTTGGTTACATAGTGGCATCTCTGTCAATCTGTTTAATGTTGTAGGTTATAAGTTAATAAGAGCTGATCGCTTTCGTGGTATGCGAGGTGGATGAGTTGTAGCATTCGTTCGACACGATCTCTCAACATCAAATATATCATATCTTTGTGATTCTAAGTGGTCATGTGAGTGTATATCTTTTACTGTTAATCATCAATTGTTGAAATTAAATGTTTGTGTTGTTTATAGATCTCCATATTTCACTTTGATATCAGATCGGCTTTAGGATTATTTATCTAATTTTTGTTCATTCCGACAATTTGTTCTTTTAGGTGACTTCAACCTTCCGAATGTAGATTGGAATATGAATGGGTGTCATATGTGGAATTTTCTGTCTGAGGGCATTACATCCACTCGGAGTCTGCATTTGTTCAAAAAATTATTAAAGACATTGATCATCAAGAAGTCTAGAAAGATTGATGAACATATGTGCAGTGATTTGTTTTTTGCTTGCTGATTTCTTTTTATTTGTTTCGCTTTTTGGTTTCATTTTATTTTTTTTCAAACTGTGATCAGATAAAATAGCCTTATGACTAAGCCTTGTAAGAATAATAATAACGTCCGTATGTATTCACATAACTCTTGAATACATATCGAAATTCATACACTGCATGATTTGACATATAATTTTTTTAATTTGATATTTTTAAATTTTTATATTTACAGAAATGATTTTACCTATAGTAGTTTTATACGTAAACAGACAAAATACTTTGAAAAACATGACTAAAACTAAAGTATTTCCTAATTCAGACAGAAGCTTTTTTCGACGTGACCAAAAATTTGAAGTACACATAGGTTCAAAAATGATTTTTACGTAAAGTTTAGCAATTTTATCAATTTTAAATTTTGTAAAAGAGACGATTTAAACTAACATCCTGACATTATCCAACATATAAATAGACAAAAAGGAAAAATACAGGTAACCATGGTTGCTTAAGCATTTCCGCGTACTTTTGCTTTAGAATAAGCAAACTAATCGGATATAATGGCTATGGGCAACAAGATGTGTTCTTCAGCATGTCACAACAGTATAAAAGACAGTGAGCCGTGTTTATCGGTATGTTGTGGGAGTAAAGCGAAAGCCGGCAATAAACACTCTATGAAGATGGCGAAGATACACCATCAAGTAAATCCTCCAATTGAAACGGTAAAGAAATCAATTCTAAGAAAGCGGGAAACGGTTAAGCTTCATATCCCAACTATTGAAGTATTACAAGAACTAATGATTTCACATCAATCCAACGATAGCCCACAATATAATAGTCTTAATAATCAAAACACGACTCATATTGTGACTTTATCAGAAAGTAAGGTAAATAAGCATCAGCAACAATTTGATTATCCACAAAAAAATGATTACCGATTAACCACTATAGATTGTCCTATATCGTTAGAATTAAATGCTGGAAGATTGTTCAGAGAACGACCCTCCGACGAAAAGTGTCGGCAAAGTAAAGAGGCACAATGTGCACATGCGTTGTTTGAAAAAAAGCACCAAATTGACGATTCCGAAACTCATGCAGCGACTGATTTAAATATGTTCTTCGCTATTTTATTTTTGATAATTCTTAGTTCATTTCTCATCTCCATTAAAGATAAAATTCAAGCATATTTTAATATCATATCGATCAGGATTTTGGCATTCATTTTTACAGGTGTATTCAGCTTAATAAATATTTTCTAATAATATATATAAGAGTTAACAGCTTTATCAAAGCTATCTTGATGAAGTATACAAAGAAAAGGTTTCTATCAATTTTAAAGTATCTAAAAATATGTTTGCTGTGTAATCCTTCCTAATAAATATACCTCAATTACGGCAAATTTAGCTGATTGTAGCAAAATTGTTGTAATTGATACCTCCATCTACCTTCCTTACTTCTTTCTATATATACACTAAATATTCCTCTATGGGTTCTAAACTGTTAACAACCAAGTTCAGTAGAAAAAAAGAAGTTCCGTTACCTTTAAAGGTTCGTCGTGTGACTAATCGTTACACCTCATCCGTAATCAACAACGGTAAACATGTATTGTGCCCTTAAGGAACTTTGAGAAGCGTGATCATGATGCAGAGTATTATGGCACTTTGCCACACGCATCCACAAGTGCCAGTAATAATTTAGTTAACACATTCCGTCAGAAGATATGTGTGGTCGGCTTTGCCATTGTACAGAGTCGAGATAAATGATCTTACAACCAAAAGAATAAGTTATAACTCTTATACAGCTACTAAATCATAACGCTTACTTAAAGACAAGTGTAATTTGGAAATCCTATATACTCATTTTTTATAAAATATATAAAATATTATACACAAAAATATTTTATATTATGATGAAGCGGTAACACGTCAGCGACATAATTAGTTAATATGAAATGAGATGTAGGGCCAGTGGTATACGATTAAAGTATTCATCTTTGGCTATTCGGATTGTGGAATTAATCTAGCGACAATTTATGTCGTTAAAATCGTATAATTATAATTATATAAATCGAAAATATACGTTGTCCTTTACTGTTGGAATAGCTTGATTTCGTGCGAGTCTTGAGTGTAATTGAAAAAGGCTTTTGTAGAGTTGTGCCTACCCGTGTATTCCTTAAAGTCAAACATTTTCTGAAGAATTGCATATTAATACTAATTACATATTACAAAAGGGCCGCGCAAAGCACTTCCAACATCAAACGACAACCTATATTTTTAATTTGTGAAATTTGTTAATTCTTTCAATTGACTATTCGGTAGTGGCACATGATACTGGACGATTTTAACGACATAAATTATCGTTAGATTAATTCCCCAATCCGAATAGCCAAAGACGAATATTTAAATCGTTTACCACCACCCTACCTCTCATTGCATATCAACTAATTAAATAAATAAATTAATTATTTAATTAGATAAAACTTAATATTAAGAAAAATTATGTAAAATAAATGATAATGTCTAAATCGTCACGACCTAAATTAGTCGTTTTGGTAACCGGTTGTATTCTTTATTTTCAAACGATGTACATAGTGTGTAAAATTTTGTTTTTATAGTTAACCTCAGAAGGGTCGTGATGACCGTTTGACCAGAACGGTGATTTATCTTCAAACGTTTTCTTATACAAGAGGTTTACATGCGGAATCAGTTAAAAGCCACGAATAAATAGTTTCACGTAAAATAAATTTCGAATTTGACCGCTGAGAGGTAGAATATTTGAAATTTTGAAGATTTTAAAAATTTAAATATTTTAAACAGGCTATCTCCCATATTTTAAAAATATACACAAATAATATTTGATTTCTATTTTGATAAAATCAGAACTTTCAATTATGTTCTGGTCAATTTTAGTCAAACGACCATTAATGACCAAAAGATTTTTAATATTTTAAAATAGAAGTCAAATGTTTTTTTAAACGTAGTAAAATAAAACGTTCAAACTTGCATGTTACTTCTGAAATCTACTTTTATTTTACATAAGAAAATCAAGTCAACTAATACGATTATTTTATGATGATATAATGGGCCATATTTTAATTCCGCTGAATTTTAATAGAGCAATCAAATGCAGTCAAACGAATTTTAGTGTAAAATCGTTACTATCGAAACATAACCTGTGAATATTAGATTTGTATCATTTAAAAAGAACAGATAATTTCCTGGTAGTAAACGTTTTCATCTAGCATAAATGAATAATTACATTATTATTAATGTACCCATTAGTTCGACTAATGGCTATGGAACCAAGAAGTTTAATTTTGAAGATATTGCCTGTTATAATCTTGAAAATGTAACAATTTAACAGTGCTTTTAAATAAAAGAAAATCCGATTTATTTCGAACTTATAAAATTTTACTGCAAAATAGTGGTGCAAAATAAAATTTCAGCTTCCTCTCGTTTTCACATAATAATAAGAGAAGCGAAAAAGTAATGTAGATATTTGCAAACAAACCTTTAAGAGTTGAGATTAATAAATTTATTTTAGTCGACGATTTTAATAGTTGTACACTTTGCGTGCTCATTCGAGAAAGTAGAAGACTCTGACCTTATCTTAAATAATTAATATCTTAGTAATCTGAAACGAAGTGTGATTTGACCCGAAAGCACAACTTTCTAATCTGAACTACAAATTGATCTTTATTTACGGATTAACCGGTGAGTAAGATTACGTTTCATATTAACTATAACTTAAATTAATAAAATATAATTCTGCAACACACAATTAAATTAAAATCCATTTAATAATTATTATTAAATTATAATAATTACCAAATTATTGAATCACTACATCGAATTATTTCAATGTCTTTCTTGAGGTTTGTTATTTTTGTAAAAGCTAATTTGGTACTAGGGTACCGAGTGGTGCTATTAACTAGTACTGAGTACCGAGTGTTTTATATTTTCTTTTGACATTTAAGACATCAGATGTTTTAAATAAATGCAGATTATTTTAAATTATTTAAGAATGAAGATCGTCGTATTTGGTATCATTATTTGTGTATAAAAAATCCATTAGGGTATTGTGCACTAGATAGAGTTGTTCCGTTTTGGATTTTACCATCGACATACAGAGGTTGAAGTGGGGAATGTCTTTCTTGAGGTTTGTTATTTTTGAAAGGTGATGCAATTGGTGTTTTATTTTTAGCAAACTTAACTTTAAGCAACTTTTAATTCAAATGTTTTAAACATTTCAAATAGCATCATTGTTATTTAACAAGTAAAGAAAATACAGTTCGCTTGTTCAGGATTATATGACAGTAAGCCATCGTTAAAATAACGGTTAATATAAAGAGAATTATTGTTAAAATAGCGATGGTCTTCCACATTCTGTAAGGATAATCTGCTGGCGTTAAACACTCCAATGAAGGTAGCTCGGTATAATCAACTACATTATTAAAAAATCCGAAGTCTTCAAGCTGAACAATATGCACAAACAATAATCAGAAGTATGCAAAAATACAATAATTACATTTAGCGGATATACATTAAAGTAAAAATTAAATCATTGTGTTCATAATCAATAAAATGGGTTATATGCTACCTGGCAAATTTCAAAGTTGTCAATAGGGGAATGCTTTACAAAGTTTCCTGCAAAATGGGCATATTTAATTCAAAGAATCAGCAATCAATAGGAAAGAAGACTTAATTATTAGTCCATTATGAATTGACTAATAATAGACGATGTATCAGAATAATAATTAGAGATCATCAGGATAAACTGTAATGCTATCAGGATTCAGCGCCTGATAAAAAATCCGCTTACTAGTTTAAATTTATTTTAAATAATATTTTGTTGATTTATACTTTTCCATTATAAGAAATAGAAAAAAATCATCAAACTTACTTGAAAATTAGCGGAAAGATAATTTATATAATTTATATCAAGTTAAAAATTGTAATTTAAAATAAAAATCAATTTTTATGAATTGACTCATAAATAACAGAAGAATTAAATTAATTTTAATTTATTTTTTAAAATTTATTAAAAATTATTTTTAAAAGTAGAATTCAAAATAATTAATTGTTATTATTTAACTAATAAATAACTTACGATGTATCAGAATAAGGCTACGATATTATTAGGATGAACTGCCTTGTTATCGGGTTTCGGCCGCTATTCCTCGACCTAGCATAGGAGCAGGATAAATACTAGCTAATGACGTATTTCAGTTGATGAAATTTGATTATCTAGTGAATTTTATTCAAACACAAAGCATGGGAGCATTTGGAAGATGTTTCTGTCAAATAACGTTTTTTTCTGTCTACATCCGGAGGACTTCTCTCGGTTGCCAGATTAGGTGAAGAACATTGATCAGAAATTGAAGATGCTCAGATCCTCACTTTCCAAAGCAACTGTAAAAAGTTGTAACTCGAAGGCCTTAGGTACATGTCGCGGAGGAAATACTCAAACTGTTTGTGGACATCAACAGTTAGAGATTTTGTCTAACAGAAGAAACTTGCTAGAAGGCAACTTTGTCAGATAAATCAGTAGAAGCTGTAGACAATTAGCGAATGGCAAAGAGAGCTTCAGCTCTCGCAGTTACCGAAGCAAAGAAGACGGATTTTGAGAAGTTTGCAGAACACCTAAAACTTGATTATAGGTCAGCTTCGAAGATGTTCTAGAGGACCATCAAGAATCTTTGTGTTGGAAAGCAGAAAACTCTTCAAACTGTCAATGACAAGAGAGGATCTATGCTGAGTGACATTGAAGAAATTCTTGGTTGTTGGAAAGAGCATTTTAGAAGTCTCCTTAATCCGGTGGATATGCCTTCTCTTGTAGAAGTAGAGCATTTAGAACCAACGGGAGAGCTCATATCTTTAGAAGAAGTCATTGCTGTTGATAAAAAACTTCGGAATGGCAAGTTTTCTGGAGTAGACGAGATTCGACCTGAAGCTTTAAGGGCTCTCGACGTTATTAGCATGAAGTGACTAACACGGATCTTCAACATTGCATTAAAGTAGGGCAAGGTTTCAAGTGAGTGGCGAACTGGATGGTGGTACCGATCTTTGAGAAAGGTGACTGAAGAGTGTGTTGAAATTATCGGGGCATCACTCTTCTAAGCCAAACTGGTAAGCTATTTGCTAGGATTCTTAAGTTAAAGATACGGCATATAGCTGAGTGGCAGTTACAAGAGGAACAATGCGGCTTTCGTCCAGGTCGTGGAACTACGGATTAGCTCTTTACTATTCCAACTATCCTTGAACTATCTTGGGATTTCGCTCAACCGGTCTACATGTGTTTTGTAGATTTGAAGAAGGTGTTCGACCGAGTTCCGCGAGAGAGAGGTTGTGGGATGTACTAAGGGAGTTTGGATAACCACACTATCTTCGGGTAGTTGTGGCTTCTATGTATGAACCAAGTATGAGTTGTGTTCGTGCTCTAGGTAAGAAGTCTGAATCATTTCCAGTATGTGTTGGATTTCGTCAGGGCTGTCTTTCGTCTCCACTTTTGTTCCTTGTTTACATGGACAAAATTTCGAGACGAGCTGCTTTTACGGATGTCGGTCTTCAGTTAGGTTCCATCAGGATACCATCTCTGCATTTTGCAGATAATGTTGTCTTGTTGGCTTATTGTCTTAAGGACTTACAATGCCTACTAGTTCGATTAACGATGGAATGCCAAGCAGCAGGGATGTTGGCTAGTACTTCCAAGACTGTCTCTATGTGTCCGTATCGGATTCAGTTGTTAATGTCAATCCGGATGGGGGAAAAGGTTCTTTCCGATGTGGAGGACTTCAAGTATCTTGGGGTATTGTTCTCGAGAGACAGCAGTACATCAGGGAAATTGATAAGTGAATCTGTTTAGCTAACGCAGCAATGCGTTATTTGAACAAGTCTGTCGTTGTGAAGCGAAAGTTGAGTCTTCATGCAAAGCGTTCAGTTTACCGCGCAATCTTCGCTACTATCTTAAACTATGGTCATGAGTTTTGTTATGATGGAAAGATAAGATCTCGGATACAGGCTACCGAAATGAGGTTCTTTCGCGGTATTGCAGGTCTCTAAGCCTTAGAGATAAGGTTAGAAATTCGGCCAACCGGAATGGATTCGTATTACAGTCACTGCTTCTCAACATCTAAGAAAACCAGTTGAGATGGATAGGACACGTTCTGAAGATGTCTAGAGATCGCCTTCCTCAAAGGGGTTTTCCAAGCCCGACTCTCTGGAAATATACCTCGCGGTAGACATCGGTATCGGTAGAGAGATCAAATCTTGAAACTGTCCAAAGACCGCTTTGGGCTATCTGAAATGGAACTCTGGTCTGTCGCTCAGGATCGCGATGCCTGGAATAGTTTGGTTCGTGCACTGCCTCTACGATACTCTGACCAGTGGTTGACGGGAAGAATCTTATATTATTATTTGTTCTTTTTGTCAAGAAACTGTTGTTGTTCAAGCAGCGGAAACAAATACATGCTAATGACGTATTTCCTTTGATGAAATTTGTTTATCTGTTGTTTCTTAGTCTAATACATACATGTTGTTTATCCATCCGTAAATTTCGCTTAATAGTTTAAATTAATTTTTAATAACATTTCGTTGTTTTGTATATTGTAAAATTATAAAAAGAAAAATCAATTAAACTTGATAATTAGCAGAAAAAATAATGTCGTATCAAGAATACATAGTTTCAGGTATTTCTGACAGGATTACAGGGCATTAACATGAACCGCTATGCTATCAGATTTCAACCCATATTCCTCGATCATGTTAGCAGCGGGAGCCAAATACATAGAATAATATAATAGATACAATAGATACATATAATTGAATGATAGATGCATTGTATTTGACTAATTAAAGATATATCCGAATGAGGAATACAGATCATCATATACTATTTATTTCTAAAATATAAATTACTAAACTGTTAAAATGTCTAATATAGCTACAAATTAAAATTATTAAGGATTTAAATCGATTAAAATTCAATTAATTTGTGCTAATATTTAGTTTTTAATATAAAAACAACTGAAATTTACCGAATTTAAAATTAATATAGTTATATTCTCCAGTTGTTCCTTATTGATATTCTCGTGTTCTTCTTCGTGTTCATAAGACAACTCCTTAATGTTCTTTATAATTGACGTGTGAACCATTTCACTGATGTTAACCTGAATAAAAACAAATAAACAGATAAAAGCATTGAAAATTCTGACTTTGTTTTCTTGTACTGCTGACATGACGTTAAGATACAGTAAAAGGCTAGCCGTATCTCTTAAGCTTCTCACAAGCTGATACGTAAAGAAATCGGTAACAGAACTCCAGCATTCAATTGACCCGTCATGAGTCGTACAGGTCCTTCTATAATAAACAATAAAATATATTAGGCATACCTATATATTAATATAATCATTTGCTAATTAGATTCTAAGACTCTACGAAGACGTCAAGCAAAAACAATTCATTTTGTAATGTGGCATTAAATACCTAACTAGAATAATTATTTGATAAACGAATCTTTGATGTTCAACTATCTTTGATGTGTTTATAAACAGTCGGTATTGTATTTTTAGTTTACTGAAATAAACTTAAATATTGGTTTTCACTTATTCAATTGAAAATCACATAAATATATTTCATTAAAAATTATACCTTGGTAGGCATTTTAATTTTTTGCCAGGTAATGAATACTTCAAATCACTTAACTAGAGCTTCATGAATAAAAATGTAAATATCTTAATCTTGAAAGGTATTTTTATAACATATGAACTCATTAATAAATAATATATCGTGTATTAGAATCGGAATACTTCCACGATTGGAAGTCATCAGAAATAACTGCTATTTTATCGAATTTGGGTCTTATAACAACATGACCAAATACATGCTAGTTATGTATTTCCTCTGATGTAATGTGATAATCTGGTATATATAGTAGGGGCATATTTCAATGCAAGCCTAAATGCCAAATTGGGATTCGATTATAAATTTTACTTAAAAAATATAATCTGGAAATTCAAAAAAGAATAATTCAGTATTATTTACGTTTCCGCTTCCACACAGAAATTTAACAAAATATAAAAAATCTGAAATAAGATATTCATCCGGTTTAAAAACAGAAATAATTTAAAATAATCATTATCTCTAATGCAAACGCTTTAAAGTCAATGGTATCGAATCAACAACAAAATTAAGTATGTGGTTCGCTCGAAAATGACAAGAGAACAACACCCAAGATAAATAAAAAGGAACGTGCAAAAGATGTAATAGGTTTAGTTGTATGACCTTTAAAGCTATAAACAATTTCTTAAGCGCTCCTACAGGTATTAGTACAAACGTCATATAATAGAAGAGGTATATAATATTTCTTTCACAACAAAAATCATATATATGGGTCACTGATTTTGGTGTTTGTCAAGTATCCGTAAAAGTCACGAACAATGCATACAAAGTTTCGTTCAGCGTGATGAATGGCCTTTTGAAACGAAGTACGTTTGCTCGGTGGGATAAGGTTCCAGTATGTGTAATTGTTCTTGAAGGTGGAGATGTCTGTCTGACATTGTGAATATTTCTAGAGAAAATAGAAATACCCATCACTGCTGATCGTTTGCTACGATCAATTATTTTATTTTCCATATGTTAATAAGCAGCAGAAGAACAATAAAATAAAATATTTATTACATTTCGGCTTGCACCTTGATCACAACCACAAAGTGTTGTGGTTGCGATCAACCACAAAACAAAGAATCTTCATCGAGACTGCGAAAATTATATATATAATTTTTGCAGGTCTCAATAAAGATTCATTATACCTCCGTATAAAAGATTATTTTTATTTTTATAAATAAAAATAATATTGCATATTAATATATTAATTATATATTATTAATATATTAAATATTATTATAATATTAGAATAATTATAAAATTAAAAATAAACAAACAATAATGTTAATGTTGCTATCAAGCAACACTATTTTCTATAAATAACGAATTTCGTAAGAAATCCTGGACCGTTGTTTCCTCAACACAACTGTGCATTACTATTATACCTGCCGTATCCATTAAGGATCCAACGAATGCAGCGGCAATCCAGCAACAACCACTGCTTAGTGTTAAGGATGGTCCGCACAGCAATTCGATCTGGTTAAGAGCGTAAGCCTCAGATAATTAAGCAAAGTGTCGGAAACGCCTTTATTCACAATGTCACACAGGCAACCGAAACGACCAGTGTGTACCTCATTCTACTGATGAGTGTTGCCGGGTACTCATCATTTCGATGCTAAAGTGGTCGTCTAGAAGTGACATAGTGATTGAAAGTCGTGAATCGAAGTCCAGTCTATCAAGCAACACCATTTAGTATAAATGCCGTATTTCGTAAGACATACTGGACCGTTGTTTACTCAGCACATCTGTGCACTACTATTATATATATAATTTGTTGTTACACCTGCCCTGGGACACTCACTGGTGTATTCATAAATATATCACTATGTTTTCCTCATGAAGAGGCATAAACACCAGGCAGCATTCTATATATCCTCATCAGACTAAGAAATAGAACCGAATTATTCTTACATTATTCAAAGTCGCTACGTATGCCCAGTCATCCTATGTGTGACGACAAACTTCACAACGGTATACGCGTTTCGCTCTAACAGAGCTCATCAGTACCGTGACTTCTCTAATCATCTATAGGTACCTTAACACACACTTAAACAGTGTTTAAAGCTCGAAAAACAGAACTACCCTTAATCTGAATCATCGGAGGGAATTTTGCATAAGCTCTGTGCATGGCAGTGACTATTACAGTTTAACCATGCATCAGGCACTAAATTCTATTTAGGGTTCTCAATACAATGCTACGCTGGCCCATCATTCGTAGGCCTATCATTCGTAGGCCTATTATGTGACGTATCGCATCGTCTTGTGAGGGCGCGAATATTCATGACCCCCAGTTTGACACACGTACATATACGAACAGGTTTCACACATTGCAAGGTAAACAAAGCCCTTGCTTTTGCAGCTATTCACACCGCGAATATGATATTTTGCTCTTGTAATTGTGCTGCAAAACATGTCAGTGTCATTCATTTCGTTGCAGCGTTTACAGCGCTTATCCCCATATGGCCTGCTGCAGCCGTTCACCAATTTTGTCACAGGTCTCTTTATAAGGCTACCAATTGTGTTCGGACTGCGGAAGGCGATACATAGCTGTTGAATCATTGATCGACAGTTGGCATCCACGGTGTTAATCGCAGCTACAAAGTCGCGTTGCAATTTGTCCAGCTTGGGGTGGTAGACAAATGTGTTATATTGACAATCACCCGCAGGTTTCGGAGTTTTCGTTAGAAGGTCGTTTCTGTTCAATTTAAGAACAAACTGCTTTTGCCTAGTAAGCACATTCCGTCGATGCCCCTTTTACTTTATTCCGATAAAGGGCGTTCGCATTAAGCACGTAGTCGTTAGTCATCGTACAGATCTTACGGATGCGCATAAATTCGTTTCTGACTATTGCCCGTTTCACATGTTTGGGGGCACAGCTCCGCGCGTGCATGATTGAGCGTATTCCCAGAAACTTCATGTGTACTGTTGTTATAAAATCATATCCGTTCTTCAGAATCTCAGTATCAAGGAAAGTCGCGACATTACTAACTTCATGGGTAAAGCGTAGTTCACTGTATTCATTAAGGCCGTTAACAAAAGATTCTAATTCGGATTTCCCATGTTTCCAAATCGCAAAAACGTCGTCAATATAACGCCACCAGACAGTTGGTTTATTCGGCGATGCGGATATATATATTCCTATTCAATGGAAGATACATATAGACTTGCAAATACAGGTGCAATCGGGCTACCCATCGCTCTGCCAATTTTCTAAATGTACAACCGCCCATCAAAGGTAAAGGTATTTGATACCTTTAAAAAAGGTATCAAATATGAAAAAAAGGTAAAAGTATATATATAAATATATATATCACTATTTTTCCTCATGAAGAGGCATAAACACCTGGCAGCATTCTATATAACTTCATCAGACAAAGATATAGAACCGAATTATTCTCGCAATATTCAAAGTCGCTACGTATTCCTAGTCATTCTACGTGTGACGACAAACTTCAACAACTGTATACGGTTTTCGCTCTTACGGAGCTCATAAGTACCGTGACTTTAATAATCATCCATAGGCACCTTAACGCACGCTTAAAGAGTGTTTAAAGCTCGAAAAGCAGAACTACTCTTAATCTGAATCATCATAGGTAATTTAGCATGCGTTCTTTACATGGCACTGGGAAATGCAATTTAACCATGCATCAGGCACTAAATTTCTTTTAATAGCAATGCTGTTTTACAGGGACACTTTAAAGTGTACAAATATATATAATATAATTAGTTGTTATACCTGCCCTGGGACACCCAATGGTGTACTCATAAATAAATCACTATGTTTTCCTCATGAGGAGGCATAAACACCAGGCAGCATTCTATATATCCTCATAAGACCAAGAAATATAACCGAATTATTCTCGCAATATTCAGAGTCGCTACGTATGCCCAGTCATCCTATGTGTGACGACAAACTTCAACAACAGTATACGCGTTTCGCTCTAACGGAGCTCATCAGTACCGTGACTTTAATAATCATCCATAGGCACCTTAACATACGCTTTAACAATGTCTAAAGCTCGAAAAACAGAACTACCCTTAATCTGAATCATCAGAGAAAATTTAGCATAAGCTCTGTCCGTGGCAGTGCGTATTGCAGTTTAACCATGCATCAGGCACTAAATTCCTTTTAATAGAAATGCTGTTTTACAGGGACACTTTAAAGTGTACAAATATATAAAATATAATTTGTTGTTACACCTGCCCTGGGACACACAATGGTGTACTCGTAAATAAATCACTATGTTTTCCTCATGATGAGGCATAAACACCAGGCAGCATTCTATATATCCTCATCAGATCAAGAAATAGAACCGAATTATTCTCGCAATATTCAAAGTCGCTACGTATGCACAGTCATCTTATGTGTGACGACAAACTTCAACAACGGTAGACGTGTTTCGCTCTAACGGAGCTCATCAGTACCGTGACTTTAATAATCATCCATAGGCACCTTAACACACGCTTTAACAATGTCTAAAGCTCGAAAAAACAGAACTACCCTTCATCTGAATCATCAAGAAAATTTAGCATAAGCTCTGTCCATGGCAGTGCATATTGCAGTTTAGCCATGCATTAGGCACTAAATTCCTTTTAATAGAAATGCTGTTTTACAGGGACACTTTTAAGTGTACAAATATATAAAATATAATTTGTTGCTACACCTGCCCTGGGACACACAATGGTGTACTCATACATATATCAGTTTCCTCTATATATTGCTTATTACATTTACAGATGTTTTAAAATGAAGTAACACTTGACAATAGAAGAGCTAAATTATAAAATTATATTAAGATTTAATTTATTAAAAAGTCGTGAAAAATAATCATCTTACGAGCAGCCAGGCACTTTTGAAATGTTGTCGGCTGAAGAATATTTTGCGAACCCGGCAAACATTACACCAGCGTAGTAAAGACAAGCAAGCATCTAAATTATAGATAATTTGAATTTTAACGCATATTTTATCATTCATTACATTTTGACGATGCTATTGTTGACCAACTGTTTACGAACGTAGCCGTTTTGGCACAATAATCTATAATGTTAGTTGACAGAAAGTACCTTGACGTAAACATATTAAGTCAAAGAAACTGTGGCATTACTTGATTGAATAATTAAATCAAATCAGCTAACTGAGTCTACACGGAATACTTGAATTAGACAAATTATGCAATCAAAATGCTTGATATATATTATTGACTTAATACGCCGAAAAATGCTGTGAAACTTTGGATGGTGCGAAATAAGAACATTCTGTAAAAGGACACAATGTCCGGCAAGTTGATTACAAAATTATTGAAATGTTTAATATTATACTAGAAAGATAATCATGAGTAAAACGGTCAAACCAGTGTTTGACCAGTAAACCAGTGTTTTGCAATGAGTAAAAGCGTTTTTGTAGTATCATCTAGGATTAATTATATGCAACTATATAATTAAATAATTATAAATTATCAAGACTTTCGAAATATAATTTTTAAATCCCCAGGCGCAATTTATTTACCATGATCGATTGGCATATTTCATTGTTGACGGAGCCGAACAGATACGAGTAGCACCGGATATTTTAGTAAATGAAACTTATTTAATGAAAGACGTTTAATATAAATAAAAATTTATAGACTAATTTGTGCATGTTTGTGACCGCAAATAATATTAAGATGCAAAAGTTAATCAGATCAAAGGCTGAGTTAGTTGTTATATATTGTCAAAGCTTTCGCCGCGTTACCACTTCGTCAGTAGCTCATCTGAAACATGAAGCACATATAAACATCGTCACAAATACATTAACTATTAATAACATAATTAATATTTATCATTGCATCGAATCAAGCCAGCCCACCGCCTCCTCTTTATTGTTGAGTCATTGTCGCTATCTGCACCCGATATTAAGATTGCCTCCATTAGTTTTCGCGACACAACGTTATCTGCTCGGTAGAGTACCTTTGCGCTGCACTTTGGTTGCTCATTTGGGTGTTGTTGTGAATAATGAGCGTCTTATGTATTACAGGTGTAAGGCGCTGAAGGGGTTCGTGCTGCTCGTAAATGTTCCTTGATCCGTTCAGAAAACGGACGTTGTGTTTCTCCTATGTAGATAACCGTATTACGTGCAACAGCGCACTCATCACAAAACATGTCATTAAATACACTACATTTGTGGCAGAATGAAACATTATGCTGTCTGCTTCTATGGTCAAAGATCGGACATGCTCTCGTGCACGGTGGTGGCTCCTCGTAAAAGCGACTGCGAATTAGTCGTATTCCTAAGGTTCTAGAATTCCCGTGAACTATGCGGACATCAAGGATACATCGTCTAGCTAACCGATTCACCGTGCTTGTGAAAGCGTAGCTTATAAAATGATCTTAAGGATAGCTGAGCTTCGCAACGGTAGCTGTGTTCTTTTAGAGCATTTCTTTTTCATGCTTTTAAAATCACTATCTGTGTAGCCTTTTCCTTAAACATCAAGTCGATCATCCTGCACTTATCTCCGGCTACTTCATTACTGTTAGTGCACATGTGCGCTGTTTGCAGCATGTTAAGATAGATAGCCCTCTTCACACTGTTTGGGTGGGCTGATCGTTTATGTAGCGTAATATTAAGCTTTGTGGGCTTCTGATACCACTCGTATTGCTTTACTTTGTTCTGTCCAAACGAGACGTTTAAGAAAGGTAAGTGTCGATCAGCATCAGTAGTCGTTAATTTTGCGGGCAAATGACGGGTGTTGTCTATTGTGTTGAAAGTATCGATTAATGTTTGACGGCATAGACTAGCCTAATACACGATAAGCATGTCGTCGATGTAGCGAAAGTAATGTGCGACATTTCGTGCGAGAAATTCATTGTTATAGATACAAGTATTCTCAAGTCTATCCAAATACTAGATCGCCAGAATTCGGGCGAGACAATTACCCACTGAGAGTCCCTTGATTTGTTGATAGAATTGATTTAATTCTATTGCAAATAATATTCTCCGCTATTGTGGATCTAGAAAATTTTTACAATCAGCAGTAGATCAAAACCATATGAGATAATGGCAACACCGATCCTACTCAGTTACCAAATTAAGGACTCTAATCTAACAAATGCAAAAACATTAACCGATACAACGTGATCCGACTGTACACCCGAACTATAACGTGATCCATATCAGAAATAACAATCAGGTAATTTGCAACACTGCCAACACTATGTACTGTTCCTTTATACTATTAACTTTCACTGAGAAAAATTTCAATGTTTTCAATGATAGCGGTCGATTCGTATTTTTTGCCAAATAAATACAATTGTTTAATGTTGGTATTCAAAATGCGTAGAAACGACTTATCTAAGGAAAGTAAGGAAACTTATCTCTTAGATATTCGATGTGTGCTAGAGAAATTGTGTAGCTAGTCTAAGTGTGAAAGGTATTTTCAGAGTAGAAAATCATTTAATGAACAACTACCTTGATTTTTAAGATTACATCTACTCCCTGTACTTTATAGATTTGAAGGTAAGCAGGTTCGCATTTTAAATATAAGAAAGGTCATAAAGGTTCTAGTTCGTTAAAGCATTGTGATTAAAATAAGTATTGTACCATAAATTTTCATTTGTGTCAGCAAAAACTCGTTGCCTGAGTATACCACATCATTTAGGTACATTTGTCTAATTTAATTATGTCAATAAGATTGTGTTGGGCTCTTTAAATACTTAAGTTGTACTTCAGGTAGAGTACAACTATCCAATATATAAAAAGTATACATCAGCTTGTCAACTTCGAAGTATACTGGCCATTTAGACAGCTTTGCAAGTTTACTACTACCCTAGATATGACGTATTTGGTTTATCAAGGAAGTGACACTAAAATGACATACATGACGGTTCGATATTACTCGATCCGGGCCTAATGTGTACTTTAAATGACTTTCTTACGTTTAATACTTTCAAATATTCTGAAATTATTGACTTAAAAAAGATTTATTTTTACGTGGCAAATGCGGGCCGGCGCACGCTTACATGACAACAGCAAAAAGTCTAAATCATTTTTCGAGAAGATGGGTAAGGAGGCGGCATTTGAATGCAATAAACGAGGGATATATTGCATTTAAATGAAATAAAAGACTTACTTGCTTTTAATTTCCATATCGGATTGGAGAATACTAACGTACTAAGAACCCGAAGGAACCAACGCTAAATGCCATAATCTAATTGATTGTTAATTTGGACACAGTAGTTGATATAATACTAGACAAAATACTAGACAAACAGAAATATAACTACAAAATATAAGTCATGTCAGGTGATGAAATTGTTAAAATATTCATCTTCAAAAGTTACTAATTCTAGATATTATCGATGGATTTATCATTTCCAATTTTGGAAATAGCGATTGTGGTAATTGATAAACAAATGCTCTTAAACTAAATTTCATATATTGGTATCATCTAATCCACGACCTTGTCCCGGGCCATCAAGGCATTTTTTACTTTTTAATTATTAAAAAAGTTTAATCATGCAAAAATGAGCATAGTTGTTTAGATTGGTTGTAGAATAATGATAAAATGAATTTATTTAGTAGACAACATCATGAATTATAGCTCTTTACATGTTGCATCACAATTGAGAGAAACGAAAAAGAAAAGAAAAAAAAATCAAATGATATATAGTATTTAAATTTGTTTTAGACGCCGGCGTCTAGTAAAAGGGTCGTTATCCAGAAGCGCTTTAAACGTGCTAACACACGTTGCAAAGATTGCAGAGCCTCTAAAATTGTTTAATAGTTTGACAGAGTAGTATTTTAATTAAGCTCTTGGCAGATTATCAAGTTAACACTTATCTTATATCGACAATTTTATATAGTCCGCTTCAATCTGCTTTTTGTTCTAATCATTCCACCGAACTAGCGTGTTACAAAGTCTTTGATGATCTTCTAAAAGCGTAAAAGGAAAAACTTTGTAGCGTCATAATCTCCCTTGACCTCTAATATGCATTTAACATCGTCGATCATTGTATTCTTCTCTATCGGCTCATTCATGACTATGAATTTTCTAACTCCGCTGTAGCCTAGTCTTTCTACTATTTATCTGACCATTCTTTCAGTGCTCCTTCAGCTTCTTCTGTCTCTCAACCGTCTTCTCTCGCACACGGTGTTCCTGAAGGCTTTTACTAGGTCTCGTTATTTTCTCCCTTTTTCTCGGTGATCTTACTATAATAACCAGAACACAATTTTCATGTTATGCAATATGATGACATTTTCATCTACTCTTATCTATCCTCCTCACAAATCGACGATATTGCATCTACTTCCTCCCCTTGCCTCTTATCCGTTTCCCAAAACATTTCTTCGCTTAACCTATCACTCAATCCTGCAAAGTCCAAAATCATATGGATAATTCACTCTCACCTCAACATTACTTCATCTACCGTATATCTACAAAACGATTCTTCGTATCGTTGATGATATCGACGACAGTTTCCAATTTGACAGCCATCATTCTATCAAGCCATTTGTTTCCAATAAAATCCGAGCCTCGTTCATTCTACTATGAGATATTTGTCGTATTCGTAGGTTGATCGATTTTCGGTCCTGTCTTTCTCTTTTATCCTCCCTCTTATTTTCCCGAATCGATTAGTGCTTTAGCATGTTCTCGAACTCTCCCAAAATTACTCTCCAACCTCTCCAACGTATTGTAAACTCAGGAGTTTGCGTTCTCATACGTCTCTGCTGTTTTGACCACATGTCTCAACATATTTTCAATCTTTCCTTGCTTCCTACAATAGCCACTATGTCTAGTTTCGTTTGATTATCCTGACCCATCATGTACAGCATCGCAATTCCCCTTCAAATATTATCTATATTAATAGATAATATTACGGATCAATTCCCCTTGATCCGTAATATTATCTCATTCCATTCTCTACACTCCTAAGTATTCGACAATTGGTGGGAAAAGGTAGGCAAATGAAAAATCAGTTCGATCACGTAGTAGAGGGAAGTTAGATAACCAAGTGTTTCAATTTTGAGAAAGATAATTTCGAAAATAATTCAACACATATTATGAGGATTTTATAAGATTATTAAATGAAAATATTTTCAAGAATTACTATACTTATTAAACGTTACATAGTCTGTGACTGACGAAGTGTACATCAGATCTTAAAAATGTATATTCATGATAAATACACAGTTTCTACATTCACTTGTCGAGTCGCGGAAGGTGGACCCTTTAGAGCCAATGATCAATAAATTAAATAAATTAAATCATTAGAAAGAATTAATCTTAACATTCGCAGAAGGATCCAATAATCTATAAATAGAACATCTATGAGTACAAAATTATGGTAAGCTTTAGTCGTAACACTATTCCTCATTGATGTAATTAGTTAAGCCTTAGTAATAAGGCTTACTAAGTAAGCCTCCTTGACGTAATTAGCTAAGCCTTAATAATAAGGCTTACTAAATAAGCCTCCTTGATGTAATAAGTTAAGTATTTTGGGGTTTCTCTTGTTCGAGCGCTTTGTAGCAATTCGTGTTTCGTTATCTTCATCGGTATGATCTTGTTGGTAAAAGGAAATACTTTTATTTTGGCTTTTGCGTCAACTTTTCTCATTGACTTGAAAATTGTTAGGTAATTCAGCCTCGTTACTGTTTTCAATATATTCTCAAATTGAGTGTGCTATAATCGTGCTCTCTTAATTTTTGTCGAATTAATTAGTTGAACACAGAGACAATCTTCTCGTGGAAGCATTTAACTTTTTGCCAATTAGGTTTTTACATCGATGCGAAATTAAAATTTGTCTGTAAAAGTTTTAGTTCTGAAAACGAGGGATATGAACAAAATCTCAAATTTTGAAGAGCGGAACATTATCGTCATTTACTAGTCATGACAGAACCTTTGGTTCGATTCTTGAATTCTAAAGCTTCTGTTACAACTTACGCCACATGAATTTATGAATCTAAGTTCGAAAGATTAGGAACATGAGCTTGATCACTATATACGTTTGTAGGATATCTAAAAATACAGAATACATAATTTACGGCCTTGATCACAAATAAATATATGGTCTCGGCGATCATAAGCCGAGACCATCTTTGGATCAGAAGCACATAAAAAACACTTAATAATTTCGTTTTTGAAGATTTCGATTCTTGATATAACTTCTTAATTTTCAAGAGTCTGATTTTCGTAAACGCTTGAATCTTTTTTGCGTAATAAGCATTTATTACCGATAATCGTTTTTCATTGATAATTGATCGTTAAGTGTATAGTAAGATATTAAAGTTTGAAAATATTTTAACAGTTTAAGGATGAATCAATAAAATGAATATATAATATAAAAATATATGATTTTTGAGGATGAATCAATAAAATGAATACATAATATAAAAATATATGATTTTTTTATATATTAAAAATATATAATTTAAGGATGAATCAATAAAATGAATATAAAAATAATTATAACTGATAATCATAAATATTAACCACGTAATTTATTACTTGGTTTATTAAACCGCTTACATTTAAGAATTAAAAGTGGATTAAGAATTAAATTAGTTAATAAATTTGTTAATCAGTTATTAATCATTTTATATAATAAAAATATATGATTTTAAAGATGAATCAATAGAATAATTAAGGATGAATAAGTTTAAGGATGAATCAATAAAATGAATATAAAAATAATTATAACTGATAATCATAAATATTAACCACGTAATTTATTACTTGGTTTATTAAACCGCTTACATTTAAGAATTAAAAATGGATTAAGAATTAAATTAGTTAATAAATTTGTTAACCAGTTATTAATCATTTTATATAATATAAAAATATATGATTTTAAGGATGAATCAATAAAATGATTAGGGATGAATAAGTTTAAAGATGAATCAATAAAATGAATATATAATATAAAAATATATGATTTTTTATATATTAAAAATATATAATTTTTGAGGATTTCAATTCTTTATGTAACTTCTTGATTTATATGTAAAATGATACATTCTATTTATAGGCAAAATTAGTTACCTTTCAAAAGTCTGGTTTTTGTAAACGCTTGAATCTATTTTGCGTAATAAGCATTTATTACCGATAGTCGTTTTTCATTGATAATTGATCGTTAAGTGTATAGTAAGATATTAAAGTTTGAAAATATTTTAACAGTTTAAGGATGAATCAAGAAAATGATATAAAAATATATGTTTTATAAAAAGTTATACAATATCCAGGCAAAACATAATCAAATTCATTACATAAGTAGCCTATGGAGTATCAGAAAAAGCTTCAATAAGCTCAAACTTGCTTACTTCGACAAGTTTATCATGCTAAACAAAGTAAACGATGTGTTTCTTTAATTAGCTTAATTTGCATATTAATTTACTAATTATATTAATATATTATTAAGTTTATTACTATATAAATAAATATATTATATTATATTTAATACATTTTTATTTTACTATAATTATATTATAAAATAATATTTTAAAAGATAACTACTTTCGATTGTAGCTGAGATAATACAATTAACGATTGAATTATAATTAAGACATTTTTATCCCTATTAAATTGTCTAGGAGTTTAGTATTAAATTTATAGACATTTTAGATATAACCAAGATCCTAGAAATTCGAGCGAATTGATTGTTAGTCGCGATACCTTAAAAGCATCATGAAATGTAAGCTAGTAATTAAACTTTATTATGTTAGGATAAAAAATTTCAATGTGCTATAACATTTCGTAAACTGCGCCAACGAGAATAGGAAAAAAATTAAATACAAACCAGGTCAGCTCGCTTCAGTCAGTCACATTGAGAACACCCAAATTTACATGATGTGAAGACTTTTGAATACATCAAGATGTTATCTTCATTAAAGTGAAAACATTTTGTAGCTTCAAGTATTGTAGTCATATCTACAAAATACAAATACTCTGAAGATTTAAAAATGCACGCAGGTTAAGTGACACTGACGTGAGTCACCGTCAATAATTTTACATTTTACGTAACGTCTCTCTGTTTGATTTCTTATTTATAATAATTTAGTAGTATCATTGACACATAAAATAATAAAAATAAATAAATTATTATTAATTTATAATAATATGACACCAGCACCGGAGTTATTTTTATTTTAGTAAAATATTTAATTAGTCCTGCAATTTACACGCAAATAACATTTGTGCTAGAAAAACAATAAGGTGTATATCCATCCAATATACTTTCAAAACGTATGCCAATGAAGGGAGTAATATTGTTAAAATATTTTAAGGCTTCACAAAAAGACAACTTTTTAGCGAATAAGGCATAGGCATCGAAGCTATGAATTTACATAGTGTCTACTCGAATCAGGAGATGTACAAGCAGGGGCTTAAATAGCCTGTTCACCTGAAATAAAAATCAACAAAATCATAAAAACCGTTCACATATATACGGGGACACTTCCTTGGGCATAGCAGGATCCAACCGTAATAAGGACTTGAATGCTGAGGCACCACTGCTGCAAACAGTCCCTCCATCCATTTGTTCCAAAGTCCAACTACTCTTCGTTGAAATTGTATACACCGGGATATTGTTAAAATATTATTATTATTATTCCAATACATACCAAAGCATAATATCCAGGCAAAACAATCAAATTCATTACATAAGTAGCCTCTGGAGTATCAGAAAAAGCTTCAATAAGCTTTTTTTAAAATAAGTTTTTATAACCTTCAATAAGCTCAGCTTAAAAAAAAGTTTGAGATAAAATAACATACAATAAAATAACATACAATAAAATAACATACAATAAAATAACATACAACGATTTTGTTGCAAAACATCCGGAATCTGTGGTCGGGACAACGAGTTTAAACCAAAATTCAAGCAGTCATCCCGAGATACAAGGGCTCTGACTAGTGTGCATATTATTTGGTTTCTAATAAACATACAATAAAATAACATACAGCTGCTTAATAAACTACTTACAAAATCACTGAATTATAACTGATTACAATCAAATTTACATCATCAATTTCCTCTAACATACATACACTATAACACACAAGCATGCCTCGAGGTGTCCCATCCTCTACATACAAATGCTGTACGTGTAATGGACAGGCAGCTAAATGCAAAAACTGTAAATGTGCAAGAGCGAAACATCCTTGTACAAATTGTTCGGCAGCACACTGCCTTAATAAACTCGAAAATCCTGCGGATATTACCAATATAAACACAAATCATTGTAACGATGGACATCGGAATAACACCTTTAATAACGAATACGTCCATCCAATCCAACCAGTCCACAACGACGACATACAATGTGAAGCGTCAATATCTCATCAAAACAGTGTTTCACCTGAATACATCGATGTGATATTCACGGAAGTGGCACTCTGGAAGCCGAATTTGTTAAGACTACCAAGGTGTCAAGCGTCGAAATCGTTTATTTCCGAAATGGCTCGCATCTATGAATTTGCAGCATCTGACAGTTGTTCTCTTAAATTGGCGATTATTTTACCTCAACTCGTGCTACAACGATGCCGAAACTCAAAAATGAAGCAAACAAAAGAACTTATACAGAGAAGGATGGAATCTTGGCAGACCGGTAATTATGGTGCACTACTAGGCGAAGCCCGCTATCTGCAATATCAAAATTCCAAAAGAAATAAAATTGATAATATCGAGGACGACTGGCGTCGCTCATTCAGAAAGCTCGTTCTTAACGGGCGTTTGACAACTGCCGTAAGGTTATTGGATTTGGAACCTGGAGTTGGTATACCTTTGGATATCGATGATGCTATTGAGGATAAAACAGTACGGCAACTTCTTCTCGACAAGCATCCAGAGCCTGCTTTACTTGACGAAGATGCCATCCTTTCTTCCCCCTTGAAAAACGATGCAGTCTTCCATCCGATAGCATTCGACTCGATTGACGCAGATTCAATTATCACGGCTGCTTGTAGAATGAGTGGTGGAGCAGGCCCATCTGGCCTTGATGCGAAGGCATGGATCGCAATGCTATCTACGTTTGGAACTGAGTCGCGAAATCTAGCGGATGCACTGGCTCTCTTCTCAAAGCATTTGTCAACTTGTAAAATACCTAAAACTTCGATGGAGGCTTTTACCACAAGCCGACTAATTCCACTAAGCAAACTTCATGGCATTCGTCCAATAGGTATCGGGGATGTCTCCAGAAGAATTATTTCGAAGGCCATACTCAAAGTTGTTCAGCCTCAGCTGCAACACGCATGTGGTTCTATACAATATTGTGCATCACATCGGGCCGGAACTGAATGTGTTATCCATGCTCTGAAAACACATCTTTCTAATGAGAACAACATACTTCTCACCATCGACGCGGACAATGCTTTTAATCGCATTAATAGAAAATTGGCTTTACGTAATATGCCTTATATTTGTCCAGCATTATCAGTCGTATTGTCAAACTTGTATAGAGATCCTACTCGAATGGCTACAGGAAACGAATACATATGGTCTTCAGAAGGATTTACACAGGGTGATGTTTTTTCAATGGCTGCTTTCAGTGCCGCAACGCTACCATTAATATACCGGCTTATAAAAAAATGCCCCAATGTTGAACAATTATGGTATGCTGATGATGGTAATATGGTTGGTCCGCCTAGTATGGTTAAGGCGGCTTTCAAAATGTTAATGTTGCTTGGTCCGAAGTATGGTTTTTACATCAATCCCGAAAAATGTAAAATCTACTCTAACGGATATGACAGTACATCGCTACAAACAGAATTCAGTGACACCAATATTCCGATAATGGAAAACGGTGTGAAAATTCTCGGTTCCCCGATCGGTAAATACGCTTACGTTAAGCAGTTTGTATCATCATTTGTGCAGGATATATCGAATTCCATTGAACGGTTGGTAGATATGGGTGAACTCGATGTTCAGGTTGCGTATACGGCTTTTATCAGATCAATTCAGCACAAATGGTCGCATCTCCTGAGAACTTGTGCATGTTCTGTAGATTGGATTGGTCCTCTGTCTGAAAGAATAAAAATGATGATATCTAAGCTGTTTAATATCGATCTTTCAAGTGATGAATTTATATGGAGAACGCTTTGCCTCAGTTACCGGGACGGTGGCGTAAGTATACGTGATCCTTCAGCATTGGTTCAATCGGAATATGAATCATCTACCTCCCTATGCGCTCCATGTTTGGAAGGTTACTCCGGCGAATCACTAAAAGGAAAACAAGATACGATA
The DNA here is from genome assembly GCA_012934845.2 of Pomphorhynchus laevis. NCBI lineage: Eukaryota > Metazoa > Acanthocephala > Palaeacanthocephala > Echinorhynchida > Pomphorhynchidae > Pomphorhynchus > Pomphorhynchus laevis. The sequence goes on along the minus strand of WNNJ02001495.1, from coordinate 101,022 downwards.
ATTAAACTAATCCGCGCTCAAAATATCTCCCGTTGTAAAATTAATCGCAATAATATTCTCGATAATTGCAATCATTTATTGAGAAGGTCAATAGAACACTCGTCAGTCAAAGGTGCATCATCATGGCTTTCAGTTTATCCATCGCATGAAAGGAATTCAAGGCTAAGCAACGATGAATTTCGAGACGCTATGGCGGCGCGATACGGTTTTCTTCCAAAAAGCGCTCCGTCCTATTGTCAATGTGGTACAGTAAATTATCTGGCGCACTCGCTTTCGTGTTCACTTGGTGGACTTCCATCTATGAGACATGACGTGGTACGGGATTTCTTAGCATACACGCTTACTGAGATATGTCCATCTGTACAAATCGAACCTCGACTGGCGCCTGTTTCTTCAAATGTAACTTTCTTGAAACAAACAACTACTAAGGATAAAGAAGCGAGATTGGACATATCATGCAACGGATTGTTTGGTGACAAGACGGAACGTACTTTAATAGATGTTTGCATTTTTAATGCGCTCGCGCCGTCGAATTTATCAAGGAATCCGAGTGCGTGTTTTGAGTATCACGAAAGCCGAAAAAGAAATAAATATCTAGAAAGAATAACCGAAATTGAAAGAGCATCTTTCATTCCTGTTGTGTTGTCGAACTCTGGAGGTGCAGGTAAGGGCACGGAAAGTCTTCTGAAAAAAAATCGCGAATACTATCGCCGAAAGAGCAGAGGTTAAGTATTCGGATGTAATTTCAACGCTGCGTTGTAGAATAGGCATCCGTCTCGCAAGGATGGTATCCCGGTGCATTAGAGGATCCAGATCGGCGTTTCATCGTCCAGTTTTTGCATAACTACACATACAGATAATTATTATTTTTTTTTGAATTGACAAATAGGGCCCATTAGAGGCTTACCTTTAAAAAAAATACATACCAAAGCCAAAAGGCTATTCAGGCAGAGTCCAAAAAAAATAAAACAAAAGCAAATGGTCAGTCAACGTAGCTAATTAGGGTATTCCAGTGGTAGTGTTGAATGGCGGCATTGTTCATGTATCCATTTGTAGCATCGTGATTTAAACGTTCTCAAACTGGGGGCTGCAACGACTTCCTCAGGCAACGAATTCCACATGTTAATTCCTCTTCTTGAGAGTCTATACACTTTTGGTAATCTGCCAAATCTAAATTTATACAAGACTCTGCTATGTCCCCGCAACTGATCTACCCGCCTAGTGATTACATCGGTGGGATAACCTACCACATCATTCGACATATGCCATATACATAGCATTTCCAAGGATATGAACCTCTCACGTACCGACAACATCCCAATACGACTTAGACGTACATAATATTCAATATCACTTAAGCCAATACAGAGCCAATTATAAGGCTTCACAAAAAGACAAATTTTTAGCGAATAAGGCGTAGGCATAGAAGCTATGAATTTAATTGGTGTCTACTCAATATACTTTCCAAAACAATAACGAGCAGTGATTGTGACACCTAAATATGTATGGTATATTGATTTCGAAATTGGATATTATTGTTTCCATATATTAACTTATCAGTTGTTGCTAGTCTACTTCCTTTACGAAATTTTATGGCTTCGGCATTTATGTATTTACGATTTACGATCAGCCTATTCAAGTCACAATAATGCCTGAGAATTGTTAGACATACATGAACTGATTAAATTGTGTTAGTCATGATAAACAGATTGTCAGCGTAAAGTAGTATTTAAGATACAAATCCGCACGATCTTATATATTATGAAAGATCCGCTATATTGAGTGGAAATAATAATAAGATCAGTCGATCTCACTGCATTCTCTAACCTATTGTCTAATCGGATTTGAATAATCTATATCGTCAAACATTTTTGCAGAATTTGGATGTAACATACTGTATATTCCATCAGTACAATTACTATGTGATGTCCATATTATTCTCAAATTATGTTATTGATAGATTATAGTAGAATCTAAGTTAGACTATCTATTTGACGAAGAGGTATTAATGTAAAGAATTATTTAATAGAACAGATGTAAGATAGGTGGACTTTGAATATGACAAATTTTACGACATATTGAGAGTTCATGGTAATGATGTAGACAGTCACAGCTTGTTGTGTAAATCGTGAAGATAGGCGCGAATAAAGATTGATCTATTGATCGTGATGTTGTTGTTGAAAATTTTGTAGGAGATTCACTGATGTGGGGATTTTAAGGTCGACATAATTGACAATTCAATGTACTCTTGAAATTGTTACTGGAAGCAGGGTGATTCTGATTAGCATATACGCTGTTGGTAGTCGATTAATAGAGGGTTTATGAATATGCGCTGAAACTAGTGTTTAGTTAAGTTTCGGTTACACGCCGAATACCTTTTTGACAAAGTGCTATTTATATGAGAGTTGTTTGAAGTTGTGGATTGAAAAGTTGGACAAGATGACGGGTAAGGCAAAAGTAATCATTGGTTCTAGCATCACTTTAAAGAAAAGTAGAGCACCTTGAAGGGATTAACTTTGTAGTTTTCTATATGCGAAGGTGGATGAAATGATCTTGCAAGCTTTTTGTTCAAGGTGCAAACAAAACGAACAAGTAAAGGTTAAATGAACGCCAAGGTATTTATACGATTTAATTAATTCTATGGGTTGAGTGTTTAATAATAACTTATCAGTTCGAGTCAGAAGATCACCACGACGAAACTTTATTATTTGAGTTTTTACAGTATTGGTGGTGATGTGGTTTTGCAAACAGTATACATGGAGTTGGTCAAACATGGTCTGTAGAATTGTTATGGAATCGGAGATTATCACGAGGTCATCGGCAAAAATAAGGATTTTGGATTTGATATATGTCTTTAAAATAATGGCAGTTTTTCAATAAACAGTGAAAATAAAATGGGGATAAGTGGGTCACTTTGTTATTCTCCTTTATGTTAAGTAACGGATGCAGATAAAGATACGCGTCGAATATGCGTATTTCATAAATACGTGATGTATTTATCATCACGTAATAAATATTACGTATTATTATAACAATATTATAATAAATATTACGTATTCATCATAATACGTAATATCACCTATTACGTATTTATTTCATAAATACGTAATAGGTGATAAAATCAGGTGTATTGTGTCGAGGAATGTTCCAGGAATGAACATGTTCCAGGAATACAACAATCAGGAATGTTGTATTGGAGTTTGAGTTTTTGTAGAAGCAAATGACGCTTGAGTTGTCAAAGGCTTTGGTAAAATCGATGAATATGAAGTAGGGGCGACGATGGGTCAAAATAATGGTGAAAATTGTGTCACGAGATTCGGATAACGCTGACAAAGTTGAACCGCTACAAAAAAATCGAGTTGTTTAGGTGGAGTAGGCTGTCTGTATAGACGTAAAGACAACGTATTATTGTGGATGCAAATAATTTACAAGCATGATTGAGTATGGTGTTAACGCGATAAACGCTTGGATCGGATGAATCACCTGCGTTTTTAAAGTATCTTGATAACTGATTACTCCCACGAAAGATAGAACGATCATCCAAATAATTTTTATTATACGAGAAAAACATTTTTGAAAAATTATGTCCAGTACTGACTTAATATAACAAATGTATATTTGACATGTTCAATTGTGAATCCATCTGTATCAGTGGCTTTAGGTTTTCTAAATTATGCAAACTGCTTTTAAGGTCAATTATTCTAAACGGTTGATTTAACAAGTTAGTAAGTGGTAGAAATAACATATTGAGGAAGTTTATCCAAAAATACACAGAGGACTATCATAGTGACATGCTGGTAATTACCAGCATTTCACATTGAAATGCTGGTAATCACTGCATCGTGGAAATGTTGGTTGGAGCTGCCAATTTAATTAATTCAATCGGTTGTAGATCGGCTCGCTGCGCTCGAGCCGATCGGTTGCAGTAGCAAATTTAACAGCTTCAACACACAACGACGTTTAATAGGAGGACGTAATAAAACAGCTACGACCGACACCAACTGTGCTCAACTACAAGTACAGTGCTCGACACACGACTGCAGCGTCTGGACCACAATCGCCCGCAACAATAGTAAGTCTAAAGAAGACTTCCTATATGGGTTTTGTGCCCACAAACTAATTCGCAACCTATCCAATAAGCAAATATCAACCAATAACACGTCCACTCAAACTCATCCCGTCGTTTCCGATGTCCTTTCTCCGACCACTGATCTTGTCACCATAACAACTTCCCAACCCTCGTCATCTTTACTCCCCGACACCCCCGTCCCGTCCCTCCTGTTCCGTGTCTCAATAACCTACATCCATCAATCAAAATCACTTCCATCAACCTCCACGATCCTTGTACTCAAAACCTTTCCTCACATTGCTTGCCAACCTCTATATCATCACTATCCTCTTCGTCTCCCGCTGACGAACCTACTTCCTTCATATCCTCAACTCCCAGCTCTACTATCCTGATTTCACCAACTCACGTCACTCGTCCCCTTTACGGAAACGCTTTCTTTCTCGCAATCGTTTTATCATTGTCACTAATATCACTCCATCCAGCTCCTTATCTACACAACCACATCTCGACCATGATGTTTCTGCCTTCAGATCCATCCTCTCGTCTCTTAAACCTGCGTGTAAACCATCCTTTTTCAACGACATCTATCCTGTCGCATTCATCTCATAAACAAATCTAATCAATCTAATTGTTAGCAGCCCCTCTCCTGAAAATTGTTTTCAAGCATCGCTCTCATGCGTCCTCTGTCCTCTCCCAACGATTTTAACTCATGTCCTCTTCAGCCACTCGCATTTTCCCCGATCGATCCCCATCTGAAATCGCCCAACTCTCTTCTGCCAGCATTGAAAAACACTGTCGTGAGGAAAACGGCGGAGCATATCTCTCCATCCGAAACATCGAAAGAAAATTTGAAGTTGTCCACACTCACCCAAAAATGCGATGGCGCTCCATCTCCCTTATATTACTTTTCCGCTAGATTCTATCACCACCACACACGGTTTCTGCTCCGGCCTTCTCAACACTAGATCTAATCTCCATGAATCCGATTTCATCCTCAACCTATCCACTAAGCAATACATCGATCTCTTCTGCCTCACCGAATTATGGCACCCCGATTCCGACGATCTTTCCATTCAAGGTCTGCTTTCTGCCGATGCTTATTAGTCGAATCCGCCAGCCCCCTGAACTCATCCCCTTCTAAATTCTCTAATCATGGCGGCAATGTCGCATTTGCCCGTCACTCCGCGTTTCTTCACAAAATCACTCCCCCTTTCAGTTCTTTTGAATTACTCACTTGTCGTTCTTCTAACCCGATCATTATGGATCTCGCCATTGTATACATTCCTGGTTCATCTGCTTATACCTCCTTATTTTTTTAACGAACTCGCTGACCTCCTGACCCACTGTTCTTTGTTCTCATTTATTTCACTAGTTTTTGGCGACTTCAGCATTCGCCTCGACAGTCCCTTTTCTACCGACTCTATCCGGTTCATCAACATTATATCTCATTACAACTAAAAACTCATCTTTATGGCCCACACATATCATTGAATGAGAACTCGACATTATCGTTGTCCTTGATCGTTTTGCTGCCTACAGCTCACTGTCCATCTTCGATCGTGGTCTACCCAATCACTTTCTCGTCACTCTTGATCTCACTTTCAATCACACCCCGCATTCTATGCCGAACTTGGAGAAATCTCGTATTCCCCCTTCTCCTCGACGCCTTACTCAAATCGTATTTATCCGCTCGCGCAATAACATCTTCCCCTCACGATTTCGCCTTTCTTTAAGACTTTGAACTTACATCCACTCTCGATATTCTCTTGCCCTTCAAGCATCACCGTCACGGTTGCTTGCACCGTACATCGTGGTTTGACATCCAATGCCTACTCTCAATGCGTCGACTTCGTCACGCTTTACGAGTCTATCTCCGCTCCTTCAGAACTGGTATTCGCTCGCTCACTCTGTCTCTGTGTAATTCTTATCTTGCTCTTTGTCGGTATTATCTTAACCTACTACGTACCAAGTGCAACTCATTCTGGAAGCATAAAATCATCAATTCATGTAACTCTAAGTCTATCTAGCATACTTTTAACTCAATCCTTTCTGATCCTGTTCGTAGTGCAAAATCAATCCCAATAATTATTCGTCATTTCTTCAGACCAAAGTATCCACGCTGCTCTCTCACACCCCTGTCTCAATCCCATCCCATTTATTTCCCGCCTCGCCTCATCTTCCCTGAACTCTGGAGGGTTGTGCCGGAATTTGATTTGCCATGCAAGTGTGATAATTTGAGAGGTTATGCGGCTCGGAATGTCGAGCCAGTTAAGGATGCGGAGGGTGTTGGCGATGTGGTCGTACTTGCGAAGGCGGAAGATGACTCTAGCAGCCGTGTGCAGAATCCTTTGTAAATAGTGAAATTGATATGCTGGACAGTTTACGAGAAGACCTAAGCAATATTCTAGACGAGGCATGAAAAGGCTGGATATTAAAATAGCTGTCGATTTGACATCGAGGTTTCTACGGACACTTCGGATGTCACGGAGGTTGAGGGAGCATGAACTGATCTTGCTACGAATGAAAGGCAGAAACGAGAGATTATTGTCAAAAGGGAAACCGAGGATTGTCATGATAGTCACTTCTGGTAAACGGAAATTGTGTATGCATACTGGAAAATCGAAGGTGTAAGAGTGGCGCGTTGTTATCCACATCATGTTAGATTTCAACATGAAATCTAACATGTATCCACATAATGTTAGGATTAAACGATGTGGTACAAAGAATTGGCAGAAGTAGTATAGTACATAATAAACAACTATATTATAATAATCCGGTTAAACGCAAACCAAGAAGTCATGGTGATAAAAGGAATAAGAAAAATAAACTTAAAAATATTAAAAAGGATAAGTATATTTATGAACAATTAGAAATATTAAAACAACTTTTAAGAGATAATAAACTAAAAGATCTTTATGCAAATATAAGAAGTTTTTGTAAAGATAAGTAAATATAAACTTAAAACACAGTACAAAGTGTTACCGGCATTAGGACGAACAGTTGTAATTGTAATAGGGAATTGAAAGAGATACGTAACGTTAAAAATATTCTAGAAGCAGAATATAATTGCAAAAGTCTTAATTATTATAAAATAATGGAGAATCTAGGAAATGCTATCAAAAGGATATAATAACAAAAATAAAATAAAAGGAATAAGAAAAATATACTTAAAAATATTAAAAAAGATAAGTATATTTATGAACAATTAGAAATATTAAAACAACTTTTAAGAGATAATAAACTAAAAGAACTTTATGTAAATATAAAAAGTTTTTCTAAAAATATCATTTGTTCAATAAATCAAAGATTAATTAACGAATATGATAGGTTGAGTTGTATAATAGACAGTTATTGTAATATATAGGGTCGAATTTAAGTAAATATATTCATAAAACAAGGTATAAACTCCTACCACCATTAGGACCAAAAATTTGTAATTATAATAACGAATTGAAATCAATATGTAACGATAATATTAGAAACATCATAGAAACTGAATGCGATTGCAAAAATCTTAAGTTTGATAAAATAAATGAACATATATGAACTCATAATCTAGAATAAATTGAAAATGGTGAATTTAGGGAAATGCTATCAAAAGGATATAATAACAAAAATAAAATTTACAATTCGTTAATCATCTGTTAAGATGATTAACAGCAAAAGCTTACATACATCAAAGATAAACACACGGAAAACTTATATATTAGATAAAATTAAAGAGAAAATGAAAATAACAAACAATTATGAAAGGATAGATCAAATTAATAAAGATATGTATACAGAACTTACTAACTTAAAGGATAATTATATAATAATATCTATTGATAAAGCTAGTAATAACTTTGTGCAACTTACAAGTGTAAACGCAACATATGAACGAATTCATTGGAGTTTAGGAACAATTATTAAAGGTAGCTGTTCAATATTGAATAAAAAGGGTATAAAGGTTGAATAAGATAATCAAAATACACCTATATTATAAACAAATCTAAAATTACATAAAAATCCAATAAAACCTAGGTTCATATGTAGTGCGTTTAAATGTACATTAAAACCACTTTCTGTCTATATGAATAAAATACTTAAAGTAATTAAAGCACACTTTAAAAATATTGCAAGGTAATCGAAATTAATACTGGTATAAAACACTATTTCAGTATTAATTCTACAAAAGAATTTTTAGAACAGACAAAAGGAATAAATTTTCAAAATATAAATACATACGATTTTAGTACGCTTTATACAAATCTATATTTAATAGATATTAAAGAAGCGTTAGTAAAATTAATTAATCTTATATTCGGAAAAATATATACATATATATGTTATAATAACTATTACGCATATTTAACAAAAATTAAACCGTCATGTAAATATAAATATATGGATAAAATTGAATTAATAGAATCCTTGAGTATTTTGATAAACCAAAATTATTTAAAAGTAGGGACATCTATATTTAGACAAATAAAAGGTGTTCCAATGGGATGTAATAGTATCCCAATTAAAGCTGACTTGTTTTTAAGCTTTATAGAATATGAATTTGTTCATAACTGTTTAAAAAATAAATCTAAATTATATAAAGATATGAAATATATGTTTCGATACATTGATGATATATGTGTATTTAATTCTAATAATTTTTATTCAATTAGTGAGCACATTTATCCAGAAAGCCTTAATCTCAACAAAACCAATATTAATGATAAAAAAGGTGTATATCTAGATATGAACATTAGATTGACATCAATAAAACTACTATTAATTTATATCGTAAAGATGACATTTAAATTTACAAGGAAAATATTTTTGCATGAGCTTCTATGCATTTCATATGATATAAAATATAATACATTAAATAATGAAATTTTAAGAATTGCATCAATTTGTAACGATATTTGTTTTCTTCAAAATAATTTAAATAATTTAATAGATGCATATTTTAAACTAGGTTACTATTCAATTCCATCAATCAGAAAATAGTAAAATATATAAATATACACAATGATATTAAAAATAAATTTGAAACCTTATGCGGAAAGTTTTTATGGATGGATAATAAATAATATATTTTGTATGAGAATAAAATATTATATATTCAAATTTTATCAGAGGAAATACGTCATTAGCACGTGTTTGGCTTCGCTGCAACGTTTCGTAAAGGAAAAGGGCCGACAATTGATAGCATAGCCGTCCCTTGTTATGACATCTAATTCCTATACATCGTCTGTTATTTATTAGTCATATCATAAAAATTGACTTTTTTAATTTTCAAATTTAATATAGTTATAATAGTTGTATCTGTTATGTACTACAGATATTGATACAGATACTTGATATCTGTTAAATATCAAGAAACAGTCAGGTATGGTTGATAACATGGTCTGTTATTTATTAGTCAATTCATAAAAATTGAATTTTATTTTAAATTTTAATTTTTAATTTTTATTGTATAACTTTTATCTTTTCTTAAACCTTTTATGTTATTATCTAATTCTTAAATTTTGATTTATTCATTTAGCATTATACTTTTTTATTTATTTTTATTTATTTTTGTTTATTTATTTTTCATTTTAAAATTATATTACATGCGTAGACTCAGTTAGCTGATTTGATTTGTCTCAAAGCATGACAAATTTATTTCGATTATATAATTGATTATATATTTATGTATTATTTGTGTAAAAATATATTATTTTAAAATTTATTATTTTATAATAATATTATAATAATATTGTATAATCTTAAATATCTAAATTTGTATAAAGCGTACTAAAATCGTATGTATTTATAATTTGAAAATTTATTCCTTTTGTCTGTTTTAAAAATTCTTTTGTATAATTAATACTGAAATAGTGTTTTATACCAGTATTAATTTCGATTACCTTGCAATATTTTTAAAGTGTGCTTTAATTACTTTAAGTATTTTATTCATATAAACAGAAAGTGGTTTTAATGTACATTTAAACGCACTACATATGAACCTAGGTTTTATTAGATTTTTATGTAATTTTGGATTCCAAAATAATATAGGTATAGCTTTATTATCTGATTCAACCTTTATACCCTTTTTATCCATTATAGAACAATGACTTGTAATAATTGTTTCAAAACTCAACTAACAACGTTCATATGTTGGATTTACATTTAAATCATTATAATTAACCTCTCATCAGTATATCATAATAAAACTTTTTGCATATGAAGACAAAGTTATTACTAGCTTTATCAATAGTTGTTATTATTTAGTTTTATAATTGTTTGTTATTTTCATTTTCTTTTATAATCCTACAAATTTTAATCCAAATTGTATTTAAGCTCTCGTTAATTAACTTACTAAAGTAAGAATTTAATTCTTTATATAACGAATCGTATCTTATTCTAATACAAAACATATTTAATTCATTATATATTCAATTATAAATTTTATTTTTATCGTTATTATTTAATCTATATTTATACGCTTTTGATTACATTTTCCTCAGTTCCAAATTTTCAATTAATTCTAGATTATTGGTATTTATATTCATTTATTTTATCATAATTAAGACTTTTGCAAATACATTCTGTTTCTAGAATATTTTTAATGTTACGTATCTCTTTTAATTCCCTATTACAATTACAACTTTTCGTCCTAATGCCGGTAAAAGTTTGTACTGTGTTTTAAGTTTATATTTACTTATCTTTAGAAAAACTTCTTATATTTACATAAAGATCTTTTAGTTTATTATCTCTTAAGAGTTGTTTTAATATCTCTAATTGTTCATAAATATATTTTATCTTTTTTAATATTTTTAACTCTATTTTTCTTATTCCTTTTATCACAATGACTTCTTGGCTTGCGTCTAACCGAATTATGATAATATAGTTGTTTATTATGTACTATACTACTTCTGCCAATTCCTTGTACCACGTCATTCAATCCTAACGGGTACATGGAATTAAGCGTTTTAATCCAAAAATCTTCTCTTTCTAATAGTTTTTGATATAATATTGCCTTATTTTCTTCAATAATATGTTCTAAAATAAATAAGTTACAGTTTTTAATATCATTTCCTATTAATCTCATATGTTTATGAAATATATTTGACTATTATGTTGTATATTATATATGTGTTGCCTAAACCTAGTTTATACGATATAATTTATTGTACATATAATTGGTACAGCAAAAAAGACTATTAGGTTTGCCAATATAAATGTTACGCTGCTGTACATGTTACAATATTCAAATAACCTCATCAGTAGCAACCACCAAATGGCATTTGCTTTAAATGAAAAAAGTTATCTACACCGTACTCTATGAGATTATTACTTCTCTCGAAGATATGTTCATTTTTATAGTCTATATATATTCTATATTATCATTTATAATTAAATAATAATTTTATGTTAAAATAATATCGAAACTTAAATTACCCTATTTTTCTTTCTGTAGTTTAACAAATAAGATAATTCTGTCATCGTTTATCTTCGCAAATTAGCATTTTATTCGATGAGAGCTAACAGTTAAACGGCACACAAAATTGGTTACTGATAAAAACAAATTTTAAGCATTTAAAGTATTGCAAATTTGCTAATATCTCCATAAGTATGTCGTCATCTTTAGTATTTTATATCCATAAAATACGTATTTATTAGTTTACAGTTGTGTGATCAATGAAGATTATACGTTGAGCCTTTAATTAAATACTTGGTAATTAATTAAATAAAAATTATGTAAACAGAAATATTCAAATAAAAATTTGACTTTGTTCTGATAATGAAATCTACCCTGGAAACATAATTAAGCAGAAAAAATATTTAATCATTAATTTCAATTAAGCGTTTCAGTTTGTGCTTGCACTCTGTCTTATTTATTATTGTTGGGCTGAGGATAATGATTTCAAATGTTGAGCACTGAATATCATTCCATATGGTAGATAAGTTTTAATCAAAAAATGGTTATAACATTTAATAACTAAATTTGTGTTTGAACGTATAATAAGAATTGCGAGGTTGTTATGCAATCCCTTCAATAGTTTGGATAAGGCTGTTTTACACGATCACCAGTAAACAAAACATGCCTAATTATTATAAATAATTACAGGTCAACGTGATAAGTTCCTTACTTGCAGTAAGCTTATATGCGATCAATGCAACAAATTATATAAAAAGGTAAATTGGTTATATTTAAACTTTTAGTTATAAAAAAAATAATTTTTCCGTTCCAGCATCGCTTCAAACAGTTAGTCTAAGGTCCTATGTCCTATCAAAGGACTAACTTCCTTTAATTATTAAAAATATAAGCAATTATATTGGACATGAACGCAGCTACTAACTGTACAGACAGCTTAAGTGTTAATCTGTTCTTAAGTGCTAGATGGATGCGAAAGATCGTAATTCCTATAATTTTAATCTTTGGTTGGCCTGGTAATTTTATGCTCTATCGAACAATGCAAAATTCTCTGTATCAATCAATGCACATGTCCATATTTTTCAGAGCTATAGCTATCGTGGACAGTATATTTCTAATTGGAGTTTTAGCCAGATGGCTGGAGTCTATGGAATTTGTTAATCTTAATAAATTAACTGATTGCGCCTGGATATTAGTAATTGTCTTTTCAACTCAATCAACTACGAATTGGTTACTACTTTTTACAAACCTTGATAGGTTACTATTCGTCCTACGCAAGGATCTATGTACACGTATTTTTACTAGACGCAATTGCATATTAATTAGTATTTCAATTGCATGCGTTTTTACCATTTCCATGCTACATTGGCCATTTATACTGCATTACAACTCTTCAAATTATCAGTTTTCCGGAACGCCTTGTGTCTTCAAACCTTACGCTGCCAAATGGGGAAATATCGGTTGGCCTATTGTTTATAATACGATCTGCTTAGCTTTACCGTTTTTTGGTATATTGTTGTGTTCGTTAATTCTGGTGCATTACGTGACTATAGTTAGAAAGCGATTGGGCAAAGATCTCAGAACAAAGGAAAGACAATCACTTAATAACACAATTATACTGTCATTATTTTATCTAGGAACAACACTACCGTACGGAACTGTTCAAGCATTTACATCATTATTCAAATCGCCTGGATGCCACGCTCATAGCGCATGGATTTTAATAAATGTGGCGTGCCTTCTTTTAGTCTTTCTTAATTATTCTATGAAATTTTACTTGATTGCTGCTCAGACCAAAGTAATTCGTAAAAATTTAGCGTCCATTGTATTTAACAGAAACATAAATCAATCATCAGGAAAACTACCGAAGATCAAGAATGAGATAAGTCAAAAGTTACCTGGATAATCAGAATTATCTTGAACATTGCAGACTTAGGAAAAAATACTAGCTTGTGATATATTTTACTAAATTATCAATTATCAATTTTAGGAAAACAACACAAGTTTATTTTCCTTTTTTAAGTTAAATTTTGCACTAATTGCTAACTGCCATAAACAGGAAGGAATACTAAAATTTACAAGATTTATATTCGATTAAATAAATATTAGTAACAGTAGCATTTACAGATGCTAAATACTATAATATCTGTAAAAATAAAGTAATACAAGTTAAAAAGTTATAGCTCACTATTCATCAAAACAACATTGGATATAGGCCAAACACGCTAACGATGTATTTCTTCTAATGACATTTGATTATCTAGTGTAATCTCCTATTCTAGAGTATATTATTTACTATACATCCATTATCATTTTTCGTTTAAGAGTTTAAATTTATTTTAAATAATACTTTTTTATTTTCATACTTTACTATTTTCTATTTGGTTTTATTTTTATAGACCCCTAGTTTAAAATATGCATCTATTAAATTATTTAAATGATTTTAAATAAAACTAATATCGTTACAAATTGTTGCAATTCTTAAAATTTCATTATTTAATGTATTATATTTTATATTATATGGTATGCATGAATGCTCATGCAAAAATATGTTTCTTGTAAATTTAAATATGTCATCTTTACGATATAAATTAATAGTAGTTTTAGTTAATGTTAATTTAATGTTCATATCTAGATATACACCTTCTTTATCATTAATATTGGTTTTCTTAAGAATAAGGCTTTCTGGATAAATGTGCTTACTAATTGAATAAAAATTATTAGAATTAAATACACATATATCATCAATGTATCGAAACATATATTTCATATATTTATATTGTTTAGATTTATTTTTTAAACAGTTATGAACAAATTCATATTCTATAAAGCTTAAAAACAAGTCAGCTATAATAAAGCTACTATTACCTAATATTGGAACACCTTTATTTGTCTAAATATAGATGTCCCTACTTTTAAATAATTTTGATTTATCAAAATATTTAAGGATTCTATTAATTCAATTTTATCCATATATTTATATTTATTTTATTGTTTAATTTTTGTTAAATATGCGTTATAGTTATCATGCGTTATTTATGTATTTAAGATGTAAGACTCATGCTGAAGTTATGGAGTTATGAATTAAATCAAATCAAATTAAATCTAATTATTATCTAATTATAAATCTAATTATTTTTATCTCATAAGTCAGTCAAAAACTTAATATATTAAACTTAAGATTATGTTTTAGTGACTACCATAAAAATTGTTGAAATTTTCATGGTATTCTTCCTCAGGATTGCAATGCGATGTAGCATCATATTTAATTTTGTTAGGCTAATGCGAAGGCATAACTGTCCATCATCAATCAAATCCCTATACTGGTTTGGGCTTATTAAGCTTCATCGTTAGGGTTTAGATTTCAAGAGTGTATATTAAGAGGCTATTTCAAGAGTGTATAATGGATGTCCCATTACAATATGCTTTGTTAAAATAAAAAGAGAACTAAAATATTTATGTATTTGAATGTCGTGCTTGTCATGTAATAATCATTTTTTGTGATGATTACTTTTAAACTGTAATGGATCAGATCTGAATATTCTTGAAATTTCGAACCTACTAATAAAGCTCAATAAGCAGGTACTTTTGCCCACGCGTATTACGTTTTCGTTTCCGTTTGAATAATCCGGATAGATTACAATGTTTCTTGTAATAAATAACCACATTCTTAATGCCAGTCTAATGAAAACCGTTAAGCAATTGGTTCCAAGTTGTATCATTTACGAAGGATAACCTAACGAAGATCGATTGTGGAGATGTGCAACTAGTTACTTCACTCTTGCTCCTGGACAACACATCAACAAACTATTGGCGTCTGGCTTTTTTGAAAGTCCAATCAAGATATCCCTTATCACTTAACACTTTCAATATCTTACATTGTTCCAAAATCGCAGATTTAGATAAAACTGTTTATTTGACGAAAGTGTCAAGTAATGATATAATTATAATTAATAATATAAATTATAATTATTAATAATAAAAATAATTATTATAATTAATATGACTCGAGAGATAACACAGATGCTGCAAAATGTATTAGATGTGCATGTGTCAAGTTACAAGACGTTGTGTCAATTGCAGGGTCTCTAATTGTACAATGAGAGTTGATAAACAGTAAACGCATTATTAATAAATCAAAAGTATCTTCAGGTATGATCTAATACCTGCGAATTGTGGGTTGTACACGATCACCGACGGCCTAAGAAATATATTCTGTGTACCATTATAGATGGGAGGAATTGGAATTCATAATCACACTGAAGAGTACGACGAGGAGTACAATCGATCACGGCAAATATGCTAGGGACTCGAATTAAACAACCATATTAAACGAAATGAAATATTAAACCGCATTCAGCTGGAGTAGCAACAGAAACTCAGGCATAACCTCGACAACATGTCGTTAACAAAGAGTGACCCAACTCATAACTTAATATTATATGAACTGAGAAGGATATATCGACCTGGTTGATCGTTTGACTCTAGAATTCACTCAACTCAAGACTATCTCATCACGAATTTCAAGACGCATTATGTGGCAGATATGGTCTCACAACAAAAAAGTTTTCAGTCTACATGCCCCTGTGGACAAGTGAATAATGTCGTTCACTCAATGTTATGAAAAATAGTGGAGCTCAGACTATCAAACATAGCACAGTTCGAGATCAAATTGCAGGTTTGATTAGCAAGGTTACCAATAACGTAGCCAGTAGACCCTTACTGACGCCTATTAATTCAGCAGTGGCATTCGATGATACAACAACGATACGCAATGACAACGCTCGACTGGACGTCGTCTGTTATAGATCTTTAGCTTAAGATGCGAGCTAGTCTACATTGACAAAGCTACATATAATTGATTCGCATCTTCTAACGCAAATAACTCCCCTTCATCAGGGGTTAAACAGATTGAAAAATGAAAATGGCCATATATTAGTAACGAATACATGCCATTAGACGGTCGAAATTAATTCCAATGCTTTTCACAAACTTATAAGGATTGTGTGATATGTGCGAGTTCGCCCTCAGAACGATAGCAAAGAAACTAAAGATGAAAAACAGAACGGATTATGCATCAGCCTTATTCAATATAAAAGCGAAGAGTTTGACCTTGACTCGTTCGATACTCAGGTGCTTGCGAGTTATACGCTCTACTTTCAGCAGTTTCTGTAGAAACGAATCATGCAAATATACGTTAACTGATGTGACGCAATTCATTTGCTGATAATCCATTTATATGTAAAAGGAATGCATTGTTTATGTTAAAAATAATAATATAAAAATAATAAATAAATATTATTAACAATATAAATAAAAGTCAAGAGTCTTCATTACGTTCTACAGCCATTTTTGCGTCCCCATAGATGCAGCAAGCGCTTCAAGATTAGTATCACGGCTATGGAATCCCACTGTCTGCATTTGTACAAGTTCGGATGCATAAAGTTGTTCTTGAGTTTGGTTTGGTTGTTGATTTGTCGGCTGATGTTGTTGGGGATGAAGACGATTTAATGGTTGAAACAACGAAGCAGTATAATCTTGATTTGAGTATTGTAAATTTTGAAATACTGTTGTTGCATAAGCTGTTTGTCGATTGCTTGGTGATCGAATAGAATCCACATCAGATGAAGTAGGTTGACTATTCATTTGATTATCGACTAGACCGCTTATATTTGAAGATATCAACTGTGAATATACTTGTGGGGATGTATCCCTAAGACGAATTAGGTTCTGTAGAATTTGTACAATCGTCCTCAATATTCGAGTATTTGTGCATAGAGCACGAATTTCAGGTATTGGTCACTGACTTATAAACTCATGAATTACACGATGTACTTGTTCTATTTGTCTTTCGTCCTGTATAAATTCATATGTACGCAGCAGATTAAGTAGAATACCAGCATCGTGGATAGAAATATCCATGTTTGGGTTCAAACTGGGTGTCCGCAACATGTCGATTAACTTGCGAGGATTTTCAGCAGCGCCTACTAATAATTGTTGAGGGTTCATCGTAGAATACCGATTAGTGTTTTCGCTTGACGTAGATTGCAAAGGCGACTCTAAACGGTTTGAATTAGATACATATGATCTAGACGAATCGATTTGAAATGTAGTATTCTGAGATGCCCCCGGGTTAGGCAGGAGGTTTGTATTTTTAGTTCCTACTTGACTAGTGTTAGCTGTACTATATGAGCTAGAATTAGTATTCAGAGGGTTATCGTCAAACTGCTCATGTGCCACATTAAGCATTGTCTCTTTAAAATCGCGATAAATTCTCTGTCGAACATTATATCCGCTCGGTAAACTCTCAAGGTTAATCAGGGCTCTATCATGGTTTCTCGTAATTTCCTGTATAGTTGTATGATTACGAATCATTTCCATTGTTTGACGCATTAAATCCGGATTGTTAACGAATTGTGAAACCTCGTGGTTCTGCTTCCTCACTTTTTGCATTTGTGGATTGTTAAGCTTAATTGAACTAAGCAATGCAGGATTACTCATAAGTCCTTGAGCCAAATTATTACTTAGAAGATTTTGAATTGCATGTGAATTAGTCTGAATAGTGCCAAAAATATTTTGTTGTATTTCAGTAAAATTTGAATTTCCAAATGGAAGGCTCGAAAATGGTGCAAGTGGGAATCTGGATAATGTTGCAGTTCCATCGGTATGTTGATCAATATTCGGTTGATGCGATATCAACCCCTCCTTAATTGTTGGTGATTGCTGAAGTGACAAAGAAGCATTATATGATTGTTTAGATGTTGAGTGATATGCCCAAGGTCGTCGTGGAGACATGAGCTGCAGGACAGGCATGTCAACCTCAGAATGGTCGCCTTTGACGACGGAAGCTGTCCGAATATTGGAGTCATGAACTACCTCAACTGACTAGGCCTCGGGCTGTGCAAGGTTGCTCACAGAAAAAAGTCGCGGAGATGGGTCGTCACAATATCCAAGACTTTTCTCTAGTAAGGGTTGGCCCATCTCGTCAGGACTATATAAATAATTAATAATAAAACTGACAAATACATTGAATATAAGCTATTATAGTCAGTTCAGTTCAATATCGGCTTGATCGGCTTGCTTCGCTAGCTGATCAATCTTTATATAAATAATATTACTGATATTATTTATACAGCGTTCTGTAAACTATTTACGGAAAGAAAACCGATGAAAAACAATCAAAACAAACAGATGACTAACAGCCGAAGACAGCTATTAAGTGTGCAGCAATAAGCTAACCAGTTATCCAGTTAAATTTGTCATCGATTTCAGTGACAGTTTATAATCTTACTCCGGTGACAAGACCCTGCTTTTCGTGTAACTGAATAATTCTCAAACTGCGGTAGACGGTTTCAAGAAGGGTCTTGCCGAAATTTTGGGTGACAATGACAGATCATGAAGAAATTAGGGTCACAAAAAAAAGCAAATGAGGCTCTAGTGGATTTACTAGTGCTGAATTCCTATAATAAAAAGAACAGATTAAAGAGAACAGATTAAAAGAGTACAGATTATTCCAATAATCTGTACTCAATACTAAAAGCAGTTTAAGATTAGAGACAATTATTATTACTAGAATGTCAGGGAGCGTGGCTCAATAGATACCTTCACAATTTAAAATATAAGAAGGAAACTAACAACAAAGTAATCAAAAATTAGTCAGTTTCTTCAAAGTAGATACAAATCCACGTCTGTTTGTTTGCTTTACCACTTCCGCCGGTAAACTGTTCCAAGCTAAAATGACACGCACGGCAAAATTGATGTTTCTTTTTTTACACCAGTGTTTACGTTGTAACATAAGTGGATGACCACGTAATCTTGAGTCATTTCGCGTACGAAATAGACTTCAACGGAATTCTCAGGATTGCTCATCGCCCGCCACACTACAACCAGGTCATTTAGTACTCGAAGTGAAGATAATGAGGGCATATTAAGGCGACTTGACCGTTCCTTATAAGTATGATTATGAAGGCCCGCTATCCGTTTAAAAGAACGTCGCAATACCTGTTCAATACGAAGCTCTTCCGATTTGTTAACTGGGTATGATGCTGGAGAACAATAGTTAAGAACACTTGAACAGAGAGTAGTAAATATACCTGTTCAATACGAAGCTCTTCCGATTTGTTAACTGGGTATAATGCTGGAGAACAATAGTTAAGTAGAACGGTGGCGGGCCACCGTTCTACTGTGGATTCTGTGCGGCGAAACAAATCAACTTGTTAATAAAACGCTTAGAGCAATTGGAAATGGCATCGCAGCATGA
Organism: Pomphorhynchus laevis; assembly: GCA_012934845.2. Lineage (NCBI taxonomy): Eukaryota > Metazoa > Acanthocephala > Palaeacanthocephala > Echinorhynchida > Pomphorhynchidae > Pomphorhynchus > Pomphorhynchus laevis. Next base: position 81,294 of record WNNJ02001495.1, on the reverse strand, counting down.
TCGAATTTCTCAAATTTCTAATAAATCTACTGAGACAGTGAAGGAGCCACAAATTGTATCGCAGCAAGATGGATTTTGTCAAGTTTATGATAAATCTACCGAGACAGTGACAGAGCCGCAAATTGTTACAACTAATGTATTTTCACTCCCTGACACCCCACGTCCCGTCCTTCCAGTCTCGTTTCTCAATACCTTGCATCCATCAATCAAAATCACCTCCACCAACCTCCACCAACCTCCACTATCTTTCCACTCATAATCTTTCCTCACATCGCTTGCCACCCTCTTTATTATCATTATCCTCTATGTCTCCCGTCGTCAAACCAAATCATCAATTGCCAGCTCTTCTATCGTGATCTCACCTACTAACGTCAGTCGTCCTCCGTTACGGAAGCACTTTGCCTCTCGCGATCGTTGCGTCATTGTCACTAATATCACGCCTTTTAACTCCTTATCTCCACAAGCACGTCTAGACCACGATGTTTCCGCCTTCAGATGCATCCTATCGTCTATTGTCCCTGCGGATAAACCATCCTTTTTCAAGGACATTTCTCCTGTCGCATTCATCCGTCTAAACAAATCTTCTCAATCTAATCCTTCCCAGCCCCCTCTCCTAAAAATTGTTTTCGCGCGTCACCTCGCGTCTCTTCGCAAAATCAATCCCCCTTTCAGTCCTTGCTCTTTTGAATTGCTCACTTGTCGTTATTCTAACCCGATCACTCTAGATCTCGCCATTGTATACCGTCCTGGTTCATCAGCTCCTACAGCCTTATTTTTTACCGAACTCGCTGACCTCCTTTCGCATTGTTCTTTGTCCTCAATCCCTTCAATCGTTCTAGGCGACTTCAATATCCGCCTAGACCGCCCCTCTTCCACAGATTCCATCCGGTTCATCAACATTCTATCCAACAACAATTACAAACTAATCTCTACTGCCCCCACACATATACTTGGTGGGGCACTCGACATCATCGCTGTCCCCGATCATTTTGCTGCCTACACCTCACTGTCCATCTCTGATCCTGGTCTATCCGATCACTTTCTTATCACCCTTGATCTCACTCACAACCACACCCCTCCTCACACACCTACAATCCTACGTCGCCCTTGGAGAAATCTTGACCTCTCCCTTCTCCGCTCTGCCTTACTCAAATCATCTCTATCATTACCCACAATAACATATTTATCTCCTCACGATCTCGCCTTTCTTTTCGTCTCTGAACTCACATCCACTCTCGATATTCTCTTGCCCTTCAAGTCTCACACACACCGTCGCTTGCACCGTGCCCCATGGTTTGACATCCAATGCCTACTATCAAAGCGTCGACTCCGCCATGCTTTTCGAGTCTATCACCGCTCTCTCAGACGTGATTTTCGCTCGATCACTCCATCTTTCCATGATTCCTATCTTGCTCTTCGCCGGTCTCATCTCAACCTACTACGTACCAAATGCAACTCCTTCTGGCAGCATAAAATCATCACTTTATTCAACTCTAAGACTCTCTGGCATACTTTTAACTCAATCCTTGCTGGCCCCTATTCGCCGTGCAACATCAATGCCAATGATTATTCGTCATTTCTCCAGACTAAAGTATCCACGTTGCTCTCTCACACCCCGGTCTCCATCCTATCCCACTCTGCCCAGTCTAATCTCATCCTTCCGGAACTCTTTCATCTTCTCCCAGTCTCACCTACAGAAGTATCATCTGTCCTCATGTCCTTGCCCAACAAAACCTCACCTGCCGATCCCCTGCCTACTCACATATTAAAATCTATATGCTCATCGATATCCCCATTTCTCACAACCTTGTTTAACTCGTCCATCCGCAGTCGTATCTTCCCTTCACACTGGAAATCCGCAATCGTTCGTCCCCTCCTTAAGAAACAATCGCTCGACCCCTCCCTTCCTTCTAGCTATCGCCCCATTTCACTACTCCCTACTCTTTCTAAGCTCTTAGAACGCCTCATCTTAATACAAATCAACGCTTATCTCTCCTCATCCAATCTGTACCCTCCTTTCCAATCCGCTTTCCGCTCTAATCACTCGACAGAAACCGCATGCATAAAAGTGTACAACGACTTACTCATTTCTCGAGACAAGGCTCTATATAGTGTTCTCATCTCCCTCGACCTCTCCTCCGCATTCGACATTGTCGACCACTCCGTCCTCCTTTCTCGCCTTCGTTATGATTACGGCTTTTCTTTCTCCTCCGTAGCATGGTTCGCCTCATATCTATCCGACCGTTCCTTTCGCGTCTGTTCTAATTCATCATCCTCCCCTCCCATCCCTATTTTTTGCGGGGTCCCACAAGGTTCAGTCCTAGGTCCCCTGCTTTTCTCTCTTTTGCTTGGCGATCTCTCTCCATTTATCAAACCTTACTCCTTTAACGTCATGCAATACGCCGATGACATTCTAATCTATGCTCATGCACCCGCACATCGCATACACGATATCGGCATTTCTGCCTCCAACTGTATTTCTTCTATCTACAAACGTCTCTCCAATCTCCATCTCGTTCTAAACCCCGAAAAGTCCAAAATAATGTGGATCCTTCCCCGTAAACCAAACATATCTCCTCCCACTGTATCTTTTGCCTCATCGATCATCCCTATAGTCCACAATCTCACTTTCTTAGGCTTCCATTTCGATTATCCACTTTCCCTTAAACCCTTCGTCCGTGACAAGGTCCGCTCGTCTAACTTAATTCTCCGTGACATCCGCCGTATCCGCCCCCTTATCGACTTCCGTTCTTGTATGTCTCTTCTTTCATCGCTTCTTTTCCCTAAAATCGATTACTGCCTTAGCCTTTTCGCCAATTCTCCAAAATCCATCATCTTACCCCTACAACGAATAATCAACACCGCTGTACGAGTGCTCTTTCGTCTCCGTCGATTCGACCACACATCTACATGTTTTGCCCAACTCTCCTGGCCCACCATCCACATCCGCATCAAACTCCGCCTTCTTCTCGTTACCTTTCGTCTCATCGCTGTCGGCTCCCCATCGTTCATCAACCTTCCTTTCATAGACGATACTCACCCCACCTCACTATCGCTTTGTTCCTGTCATACCCTCTTACTCCACGTTCCTAACTACTCCAACAACTACGGTCTCCGATCCTGCCTCCTCGCCGCCTCACTCGCCTGGAATCAACTCCCTCTCGACGTCCGCCGCGCCCCCTCCTTTATCACATTCAAACACCTCCTCCGTTCACACCTTCTCGACACCTGATTCACAGTCTTGTTTTGTTGTGGTCATGTAAGCGTGTGCTGGCACGCATTTGCCACGTTAAAATAAATCCTTTTTTTAAGAACACTTGAACAGGGAGTAGTGAATAAAAGTTTAAATGACTCAATTTCTAATTTACTAAAACATCTGGAAATCATACCGGAAATTCGTGTTGCTCTAGCACATATTTGCTCCGTATTTTTCCTAGTGCCTAGATCATCCGAAACGACGACGCCCAAGTCTCTATATTGACGAACCATAGGAATTGGTTGTAAGTTAATTGAGTAGCTGGTTGTCGAAAACTTATTCCCTATGTGCATGTATGCACATTTTGTCACATTAATACTTAAGCAGTTCTCAGCTGTCCAATACGTCAATGTATCGAGATCAGACTAACATTTGTCGGTCAAGGTCATTAATAACACAGCGATAGATCTTAGGATCATCGGCGTACAACAACGTTTTTGACAGTAGTAATGATGGGGGTTCGTTAATATATATATTAAATAAAATTGGTCCTAAAATCGATCCTTGTGGTACACCACTCTATATAGAAGTCCAATCCGACAAAGTCCCACTTACTCTGACCGCTGCAATTCTATTTAATAAATACGCACGAATCCAATTAACAATTATAAAATCAATGCGAAATCCAATAAGTTTGCCAATAAGTATATTGTATAATATACTTATATAATTATATTGAAATTTATATTGAATTTATATTGAAATATATTGAATATATTTATAACATTATTCAGTTATTCAGTTACAATTATTACAATTAATAGAATTATTCAGTTACACGAAAAGCAGGGTCTTGTCACCGGAGTAAGATTATAAACTGTCACTGAAATCGATGACAAATTTAACTGGATAACTGGTTAGCTTATTGCAGCACACTTACTCACTGTCTTCGGTTGTTAGTCATCTGTTTGTTTTGATTGTTTTTCATCGGTTTTCTTTCCGTAAATAGTTTACAGAACGCTGTATAAATAATATCAGTAATATTATTTATATAAAGATTGATTAATTATACAATATATATTTCAATATATTTCAATATGTTGAATATATTTTTATTGAATTTATATTGAATTTATATTGAAAATAATATAAATAAAATAATTTATTAAAATAATACAAACAATCTTAAAATAATATATTGAGAAACAGAATCTTCCGTTATTATCAGAGTTGCAAGGATTGCTTGCATCCAGTCTCGATTTATCGGCCCTTCAAGCATCACCCTCACCGTTGCTTGCACTTTGAAACATGGTTTAGCATCAATGCCTACTATCAAAGCGTCGACTTCGTCATGATTTCGATCATATCACCGATATCAGACGTGATAACTGCTCGCCCGTCTATTTGTGATTCTTGTCTTGCTCTTCGCCAATCTCATCTCGACCAACTACGTACCAAATCCAACGCCCTCTGGCAGCATAAAATCATCACTTCATTCAATCTATGTCTCTCTGACATACTTTAAACTCTATCCTTGCTCGCTCATCTTTGTCTTACAACATCAATCCATATAAATATTCGTCATTTCTCCAGACGAAAGTACAACCTTGCTCTCTCACACCTCCGTCTCAATACTATCCCAATCTCCCCCGCCTCGCCTCATCTTCCCGGAACTTTTTCATTTTATCCCTGCCTCAATTGCTGTAGTCTTATATGTTCTGATGTCCTTGCCCAACAAAACCTCACCTGCAGATACCCTGCCTACTCTATACATAAATCCATATGTTCATCGATATCTCCTTTTCTCACAAACTTGTTTAATTCGTCCATTCGCAATCGTATCTTCCCTTTACACTGGAAATCCGCCATCGTTCGTCTCATCCTTAAGAAACAATCGCTCGACCCCACAATTCCTTCTAGCTATCGCCCCATTTTACTCATCCCTACACTTTCTAAACTCTTAGAACGCCTTATCTTAATACAGATCAACATTTATCTATGATAATCCAATCTGTACCCACCTTTCCAATCCGCATTCCGCTCTAATCACTACACAGAAATCGCCTGCATGAAAGTTTACAACGACTTACTCATTTCTCGAGACAATGTTCTATATAGTGCTCTCATCTTCCTCGACCTCTCCTCCGCTTTTGACATTGTCGACCACTCCGTCCTTTCTCGCTTTCGTTATGATTACGGCTGTTCTTCCTCTTCCGTAGCATGGCTTACCTTAGATCTATCCGACGTTCTTTTCGCGTCTGTTCAAATTAATCATCCTCTCCTCCATTCCTATTTTCTGAGTGGTCCCAAAAGGTTCAGTCCTAGGTCCACTGCTTTTCTCTCTTCTACTTGACGATCCCTCTCTGTTTATCAAACCTTACCCTTTAACGTTATGCAATACGCCGATGACATCCTCATATATGCTCATGCACTCACCCATCGCATACACGATATCGCGATTTCTGCATCCAACTGTCTTTCTTCTATCTACAAACGTCTATCTCATATTTGTCTCGTTCTAAACCCTGACAAGTTCAAAATAATGTAGATCCTCCCCCGTCAACCTAACATATCTCAAACCCCTCTATCTTTTGCCTCCTCAATCACCCCATAGTCCACAATCTCACTTTCATAGGATTCCATTTCGATAATAACCTTTCCCTCAAACCCTTCGTCCGTGACAAGGTCCGCTCGTCTAACTTAATTCTCTGTGAAATCCGCCGTATACGCTCTCTTATCGAGTTCCTTTCCTATATGCCTATTCTTTCATCGTTTCTTTTCCCTAAAATCGATTACTGCCTCAACCTTTTCGCAAATTCCCAAAAATCCATCATCCAACCCCTAGAACGCATCATCAACTCATCCGTTCGATTGCTCCTACGTCTCCGTCGCTTTGACCACACATCCACATATCTTGCCCAACTCTCTTGGCCCACCATCCACATTTACATACAATTCCGACTTCTCAAAACTTTCCGTCTCATCGCTGTCGGATCCCCATCGTTCATCAACCTCCCTTTCTTAGACGACATTCGCCACACCTCTCCATCACTGCGTTCCCGTAATTTCATCTTACTCCACGTTCCCAACTACTCTAACAACTACGGTCTCCGATCCTTCCTCGTCACCGACCCACTCGCCTGCAATCAGCTCCATCTTGACGTCCGCCGCGCTCTCTCCTTTATTACATTCAAATGTCGCCTCCGTACCCACCTTACCGACACATGATTAGATTTTTGTTTTTTGTTGTTGTCATGTAAGCGTGCGCAGACACGCGTTTGCCACGTAAAAATAAATCTGTTTTTTTTACTCCGTGATATTCACCGTATTCGTAGGTTGATTTATTTTCGCTCATGTCCTTCCTCTTTATCCGTTTTTTATTATTCCGAATCGATTTATGCCTTAGTATCTTCTCCAACTCTCCCAAAACTACTTTTTTACCCCCTAGCGTATTGTATGGTCAGCAGTTTGCGTTCTCCTCCGTCTCCTCCGTATTGACTTCCTTTTATTATTCAAATTGCAATAATCTTTCACCCAGGTTAATCTCTACCGTCTTGACTATTTTTCAATGAACTCGCTTATCTACTATTAAATCGTTCACTTTCTTCTCTACATTTAATTGTACTTGGTTATTTCAACATCACTTAGATCGCCCTTCTGATTCAGATTCCATTAAATTTGTAAGTCTACTTTTCGACTTCAGCCTCCATTTACTAACAAACCTCCCCACCTATATTATTGGTGTCTCTGTTGATATTATCGCTTTTCTCATAAGTGTCATTGCATTCGTTTCCTCTACAATCTCAAATCCTGATATTTCTAATCACTTTCTTATCACTGTTAATATCATTATCCCGCTCACTTATGTTTGAACCTCATTTGTGGATCATCCATCATCACCACTACTTAACGACACTTATTTTATCTGTTAATTTGATCATTATCCCAATTGTTGACAATATGATTTTCTTAAGTTTTCGCTTCGACAATTTCCATTACAGTCGAAACTTTGTTCATTACCATGTTTACGCTTCGTTCTTATTTCTTCGTGATCTCCGTCACATTCGTAGGCTGATCGACTTCCGCTCTTGTCTCGTTTTTATATCGTCTTTCTTATTCCCTAGAATCGATTATTGCCTTAGGATATTGCCAACTCGTTCAATTCTGCTCTTTCACCTCAACAACGTATCATAAACTCTGCTGCTCGTGTCATCTTGCGTCTTCGCCGCTTCGACTATATCTCTCATAAACTTTCCGTCCAATCTTGGTCCACAATTAAACTTATTGTTGAATTTCGTTTGCGTCGTGTTACCTTTTGTCTTATATTTTGTCACTCAGCATCCTACTTACACCTTGATTATCTTGATAATTCGCGTTCTGCCCTCTTGGTTCTGCGATCAAGTAATTCTCTACTTCTCCACGTCCATCCGCACTCAACCAACTATGATATCCGCTATTTTATCGTCGCTGTTCCACTTGCCTGGAATTCTTTGCCAGCATACGTTCGTTCTTCCTCGTAGCTTTCATTCTTCAAACAGCGTCTACGTTCCTGCACAAAGAATCCTCCTTCATAATAAATCAAAAATGCATTCCCTCAATATCTTATCGAAATCACAATTCTTCATATATCTTAAACGAAACTACTCAACATTTCCCCCCGCCTTTCCACATTCCACTCATCTTTAAATTTCATCAGCATTTTCATTTTACTTTCTATTTTATGTTTTCTTGTTTGTTCTTTTTCTTCTACGTGGGCTTGTAAGCGTGTATAGGCGTGTATTTGCCACCATAAATAAATAAAATATGTGATACAACCTTGTAGTCTCGATAGCAATCAGTTCGAATTGAAACCGTCCTGATAGTTTGCTTCCTCTACGTTTTTTGCGGCTCTTCCTGACTAATTTGCTGACGAGTGTAGTTGGTTTCGGCAAATGTGTTGATACAAGAGAAATCCCAGCATAAACTTCGTCCGTTCTTGAATTGAAATGTAATGATGAAGTCGGGGCGTTTTCTATCTCCCATGTGATGTCGGCGTCCATGAGAGACACCGAGCGACATCTCCTATGTGATGTCGGCGTCCATGAGAGACACCGAGCGACATCTCCCATGGGATGTCGGTCGGCGTTTTATCTGCAGGACAGTCCGTGATTACCCAGGGTGTCGATCAATCTACCACATCTGCACGTCTTGGATTGACCAACTCTCAAGGCCAATTACAGATTAAAATGATAATAACAGATTAGTCAATATGAAAGATTTATTGTGAATGAGACAGAAGTTCTTGGCAAGGTTAGGCTATCAGATATGGATAGAGGAGAAGCAGATTTTCTCTCAACTTCGACCAGACGGTGGATTGACGATGATGCTCTCTTACGGCTGCTAAGTAGTTAAAAAATTGTTTTTTTTTGATCAACATATGCGAAGGACATATGTCAGTAATGAATTGATATTTTTCATGGCATTTAAGAGACGTTATCTAATTGAGAATGGCAGTATAAGATCTGTAGGAACCACGACAACGTTTAAACTGCAGAAAATCACCATATCGTCCTCTGATAGCACGGTTTAACTCGTTATCGAATCATAAGCAGATTAGTCAATGTTGGGTGAAAGAATGACCAAGCCACATAAACACCAAATTTACCAGTTACAAGGCTACCTAACCAAACTTAATATTGAACCAATTGTATCAGCATTCATTACGCTAATCGATTTCTTTACACGATTAGATTAAAGAAAAACTAAAAACGAAATTAGCACTGTCACTGCTAATTTCAATAAGCAAATTTCTGTCCAAGCATAATCATATTATTATTTAATTCAAGCGCGACAAAAGAACGCGAAACTCGTACAGACTGAATAAAAATGCAGAATGGATAATTAAAAAAGTTAAAATTTTCTTAGTTCAGTCCACTACTACATTTCGTAGACTTTCTTTCAGAGAGTAAACTGCGGGCGCAGAAACGATTTAACTTGAGAGCTTATTCCATGGCTTCCACGTTCGGTCGACAATAGTGACAAGTTTTTTATTTGTAGAGAATGTGTATTTAAGAGGTATTTGAGAGGTGATGACCTCTCAGTCTATTCTAAGGGCGAATTTTGACTATTTTTCTACCAATATGTTCCCTGTGTTCTCTTTGTCTTGTGAGAGCCTGCCACACGAACACCTGATTTGATATCCTTAGAGACTTTTCAACCATAGGTACGCCTAGTGCTGCGGGTCTCGATGTAAATGGAAGCTGGCGAGTGGTATGTACGAGCTTGAATAGGCGTTACTTCCAAATTTCACCACTTCCGAGTTTCACCACTTCCGAATTTCGCTACTTCCATATGTGGCTACCAAATTTCACTACATCCAAATGCCATTTTCTTAAAAAAATATATTTTTTACCCCCAAAATAACGCCAAGAAACATATTATTGTTATTTTCGAGACAAGGAAAAAGTGTCCCCATAATCGATAACTACCTCTTTCATGCTAGTTGGAGATGTAATACAAACAATATAGGAAATGCATCAATGATTTGTGTTCAGTAACTGCTGTTTCTACTGATTACCAAATTAAGTTAGTACATAATGAACACAATCACGATACTGATTCAAAACACATAGTAAGAATGTTGTTTATAGAGAAGCTGAGTAAGTTGATATTCTTTAATCCCTTTCTTAGTGTCCGTTCGCTGTATGATAAGGCAATGATGGAATTGGTTTTGAAGGAACTCGATAATGAAAATATAAAGCCTTGTATTCCTGAGTATTCAAGTGTGAATACCTTTATTTTCTGCCAAAAAAAAGAATTTTCTATCCTTCATCGGCCAAAAGCATTTTTTGGAGTATTAAAGAAGAATGGTTTCTGAGGCAGGATGATGTCAATTGTCTGATGGATAAAAGTTTTGTAAAAAGAAAGTTTTCTGGTGGAAGACTCTGTTCGAAGTGGCGTGAAAGGAGTATCTCATTACAAAAATGACAGTGCATTATCGATTACTAATATCGTTTCTTTAGTGAACGAGAACAGAGTCCATGATTTGTTGCACCGTCTTTCTAATTGTATTAATTCACCTAATAATGACACGTCCTGTAATGACCAATATACTAATTCTTGCGAACAATCACCATTATTTAAAGTACGTGGTAAAGTTGATAGGTCTTGCTGTGTCCTTTTTAGGTGGTATTCCAGAGTCTACTAGTTCTACTGCCCAGAGTAGATTAAATGATGATGTTATTACAGTTCGTAATGTAATCAGGTATATGTTTGTATCTAGTAACTCTGTTGTTACTTCTAAAATAAAAGTTCTAAAATGCTTCGTTTAGGACGCCTCACGACCGATGGTCGAGCTCATCTCTTGAAACTTGTTCTTGAGTCATATGATCAAGCACAATGCTTCTTGGCACGAGGCATAAGGCTTAAAAGACATAGTGTTCGAATATTGAAAGATTTATCTGTTGCAGAGCGCACTTTACTATCTACCGCGAAGACTGAATTACAAAATAGGTTAAATGCTGGTGAGACCAACTTAACTATAAAAAAATTTCGTGTTTGCCATCGAAAGCCATTTATTCGATGGGATCCAATTCTAATAGATAAGAATATACAAGTGTCTCTCACTCTAATAATATTGATTTTACGGAGGTTTACCAACAGCGTAATGTTTTCAAGAGCTCGGTTGGCCCTCGTGTTGCATATAATAATATTCGTAGTCTACTTACTAACCTTATGGATCTAAGACTATTGGCTACGACTCACAATTATGATGCTATAGCTATCTCCGAATCTTGGCTACATTATGACATCCTTGATTGTATAGCAAGCATTTCTGGATTTAACTTAATCAGGGCTAATCGCTTACAAGGACGTCGTGGTGGCGGTGTTGCTATTTACTTGACATAATTTGCTACAATTTTAAAGTTAGAACTATACTCCTGTAAGGATAAAAGTTTAGAATGTTTAATCGTCGAGGCGAGGCTACGGGGTTTCAAATTTGTATTAGGTGTCTTTTACAGGTCACCAAACTCGATTTCCTTCGATGACAAAATTAGGACACTATTGTCGGGTCTATGCAAGTTAAGCTTCCCATATGTTCTTTTTGGTGATTTTAATATACCGAATATACCTACTGAGATCATAGGAGGATGTTAACTTGACATGTAATGCTAGGAATGTTGGCTCATTGTTTTTGGAGATTTTTAACCCAATAACTACTTTTGTTTCAGCACGTGTGTGGTGATACTAGGTTAAGTGGATTGAGTTCTTCTATGCTGGACTTGATATTTTCGAAAAGTGAAACCCAAGTTCGTGATCTTAAGCATCTTCCTCCTTTAGGGTCTAGTGATCATGGTGTACTCACATTCTTGATTCCTTCGTGCTCCGGAGTTATTTCGGACGATCTTGATATTGAAGCGATAGTTCGTAAGCGACTATGACATCTTGTTGATACTTCTAGACTCTTGTCGTACGCAAATACTGTTGATTTTTTATTACGTTGTCATTCTACTGTTGATGATTGTTGGGCCTCATTAAAGCAAAAAATTTTATTCATCGCAGATGAATTTGCACTATTGAAAATAATTTATAAGAAAAAATTTGTACGACCTAATTGGTTTGATTATACTCTGAGAGCCTCCTTGCGGCATTGTAACACACTGTTTAAGGCATGTCAAAGGGATCTAACGAAAGCTCCGTTAAATAAGGCTGCTCGGAATGCTTATCGACGACTTCAATTCGCTAAACGCCGTACCTATGAATCCGCTGTCATTAATTCGATTTATATACACCCAAAGAAATTTTGGTCATTTGTTCGGCGTAGTAGGTGAAGAGATCGAACACGAGGTTTTATTCGAATTAATCTACAATATGTAAATATTATAATATGTAAATAAGTTTGTCTGGAAATTTTGGTCATTTGTTCGGCGTAGTAGGTGAAGAGATCGAACACTAGAGGTTTTATTCGAATTAATCTACAATATGTAAATATTATAATATGTAAATAAGTTTGTCTAGAAATTTTGGTCATTTGTTCGGCGTAGTAGGTGAAGAGATCGAACACGAGGTTTTATTCGAATTAATATGCAATATGTAAATATTATAATATGTAAATAGTTTAACAAATAGTTCAACTAAAGGAATGATTATAACAGTAGGTTAGTCAATTGCTGTCTTCCATCTCTCAATGTAGGTTCTAAATTACTCAATTCTCAATTTGATATTGCGAATGAATTTGCAAATGTATTTAAGTTGTACCCAGCCACTTCTGTTTTGAACAATTTTGATTTTCTTACATTAACTTCATGTTTGTCCACTCCGATAATTGTGAATAAAGAGGAAATTTAAAGGCACTTGCTAAGTCTCCCTTTCTTCCCTGCTGCTGGTCCTGACGGCATATGTCCGTTTATTCTGAGTGTATTAACTAATCTTGCGGGGCCGCTTTGTGATTTATTCCAAAGGTCCTTAGATTCCTATACTGTTCCTAATGACTAGCGAATAGCCACTATTGTTCCTATTCATAAGAAAGGGGATAGGTCAAATCCCAATAACTACAGGCCGATTAGTTTAACGAGTCACGTAAGCAAGATCTTAGAGCGAATTGTGCATATTAGAATAATTTCTCATTCAAACACGTATAACCTTCTAAGTTCTGCACAACATGGTTTCCGAAAAGGCAGATCTTGCCTATCAAATCTTTTGTATGCACGTGAGGCTTGGGTAGACTTGATATTTACTGGGCACTGTGCAGATGTTATATTCTTTGACTTCCGCAGGGCATTTGAACGAGTACCTCATTCCCATTTAAACTACGTATTGATTTCTTACGGCATTCACCTCAGTGTTGTTGGTTGGGTCAGCAATTTCCTCAGTGATCGTCAATTTTATGTCCGTATTGATGAAAGCTTATCCGACCCTAGAGATTTGAATATCGGTGTTCCTCAAGGTACAGTGTAGGGACCTCTCTTATTTACAATTTTCGTTGACTCCTTGTTGCATAAAATTAATTGTGGATGTCTTGAGTACGCTGATGATTTGAAAATATGTGCCAAAATTGATTCGTTAGCTGACCGTGTGAAATTTCAGATGGAAGTTAATAAAATTTATGAATGGAGTTGTCAGACCGGTTTATTGATTAATGTATCAAAAGGTGATCACATGCGTTTTGGAAGGTATCCACTTGTATATTTATATATGCTAGGGTTACAAGAGATCGAAACAGTTGCGAGTGTTCGGTTTTGGGAATAATATGGGATCGGACCTTGAGAACTAGAGGTGACACTGTTCGGAGATGTGCTGAAGCTAAAAGGAAACTTTACATTATCAAGAATGTTCTTTCGTGACAGGTCTTCACTTATATCTTCATATATGCTAGGGTTACAAGAGATCGAAACAGTTGTGTGTTCGGGATTTGGGAATAATTTTGAATCGGACTATGAGAACTAGAATGACACTGATCGGAGATGTGCTGAAGCTAAAAGGAAACTTTACATTATCAAGAATGTTCTTTCGCACCTATCACTTTCATGTTTTGGCGTCTTATATAAATATCTAGTACGTCTTCATTTAGAATACAGTATCCAAGCGAATTTTCCCATTTCCAAGGATGAGGTTAACAGTTTAGAATGTATTCTACGACGTGGTAGCAAATTATGCAATGAAATTTCAAATCTGAGCTACTCACAACGCCTACTCGCGATTAATGTTCATAGTGTCCGTCGCAGGTTAATGTACCTAGATATGTTAGCCATGAACTTTATGGTGAAGGGAATTAACGGGTATCCACAACAATATGCGATAGCAAATAGAAGACGGTGCTACAGGGGGCACTCGTTTCATATAATGAATTGTGGACATGGGTCAAGAAACACATCCTCTAGATTATCCCACAGAGCATTACGAGCTTGGAACGGTCTTTCTTACGATATGTTTACACTATCCGTGGCTAGTTTTCGAAGGGTTGTTTTTAATTATTGTAGCATCCCGTGTAATCGAGTATCGCTTTACTTTTAATTTTATTTTATTTTGTTGACTTTATCGATGATTTGTTGTGATCGAGTAAATAACCCTGTGGATTAAACTCTGCATTGTAATACTAAAACGACATTCTAATTCTTGGAAAAACCATAAATCTTTATCTTCTTACCGGATGATTACTATCTAAATGTCCATTTAATTTTGTCGGACTCATAAGCTTGTTAGAAAATATCTTTTATTTTAGGGGATTCTATAAAATCCCCTAAGGTAGTACTTAAGCTGTACTATCTATTTTTTATGTTCGATTTGTTTGTTTCCGCCATTAATAACTAAATCAAGGAAAAACATAATTATCTTTTTTGTGGATAAAATGCATGCATTTTAGTAAAAATTGATAGTAGAAAAGCTTGCATTTTATAACTAAAAGTTTATGTTAGCTTTCATGATTTATGAATGTAAATAATTTTCATTATTTCACGAAATAGATGAATCAGATAAGATAACTTTGTGTACATTTATAATAACAAATTATAAATAATGATAAATAAAATAAATAATAAATATTAAATAATAATAAAATTAAAATATTAAATAATATTAAATAATAATAAGATTTAATCCTATTTATATTTAAATAAAGTTAAAACTTTAAACCAATATCATTACATAAGAAATCGTTGCAATTTTAATTATAACGGAAGATTCTGTTTCTTAATATATTATTTTAAGATGGTCTCTAATCTTAAACTGCTTTTATTATTAAGTACAGATTATTGGTTTGTATTTTAATCTTATAAACGTAGGAATGTGAGCCTCTAATTAATCCACCAGGACCCATTTTGGTCTTCTAGTACCCCCAATTTATTCATAATTTGACAGGGTCACTCTAAATTTCGACAGAGATTTTCTGGGAATGTCCATCGCATTTTGGGAATTACTGAGCAATACGAAGATGTATAGAGATAGATATAAGACAATTTGTAGAAGTAGCGAGATCGTAGATACAGATTTGATGCGCGTGAGAGGAGAGGAGGATATCCTTGATATACTGCATCAGATTAAATTATAGTCACGAGTTATAAGAGACAAATTACTGATAAGAAGGGAATAAAGGAATGGACCTAAAACGGAATCTTGTTGAACACCGTACGAGATGGAAGAAGTGAGATGTTGAGAAGTTTAAGTGAACATGAAAGATGCATGTAGAGACATAAGATGTATAACAGGCTATAGTAGTAACTGAGAAATTAGTTCGTACTTATTTATATTGTAAGATAAATCCATATTTGCTTTATACTTTGAGATCTGTTTTCTTTAGTAGCAACTGCTTTGTTGTAGCACAGTATTAATTTGCACCAAAATCCCGTTTTTATCGACCACAGGCAGGTGAGTTTTACTTCGTATCTTTTTCACAACACCTGTGGAATGAATTATCTTATAAAAAGAAATCGTTGATATTTCGTTTTTCTTTAGATGGGTTATCATCACAAATTTATGTTAACCCATTTATATATAATGGGCGTGACTCTAACTTCAAATACAGATATTGTGGAAGCGAAAATCTGTTGAACACACATTTGCACCATATTGTGTAATATGACTTTGAAGCAACTGGACTTAATAACGAAAAACCCAGTTTTATCTCAGGCTCTTCTCCTATTCTTTTAAAAAGACGAATTATATAATTAAAATCAAATGCAAAAGTTAATCAGATCAAAGGCTAACTTAGTTATTATATATTGCCAAAGTTTTCGACGCGTTACAGCTTCGTCAATGGATCATTGTAAGTAGTTAAAATCAAGAACTTTTTAAGCGAGAAATCAGTTAATTGATTCAAAATAGTTTTTCTAAAATAAATATTTTAATTTTAAGATTTTTTTATAATTTAGGTTTAAACAAGAAGAATTTTTAAAATTAAATTTTTATGAATTTATTAATAAATGATAAGGATTAATCATAATTAAGAAAATTCTGATTAAACGATTAATAAACTATTATAAACGATTAATCAGAATTTTATCTCTTTTCCGGTGCCTTCAACAATGACTGACACAATAATTGAAATAAAAATAGTTTAAAATAATTCGAACATAACAATAGTGTGATGTAGAACAACAAACTCTTTCGTTGTTATTGTTCAATATTGTTCTAGTATTATTGTTCAATAAAATTCAATGAACTTATATTTTTTAGTTTAAAGTTAATACATTTATTAATAAGACGACGTATGGCAAATACTTCGCTGCTTAGGTTGTAAGCAGTAAAGAGTGAAACAGGGAAACAACTGATATTGCAACCTGTGTGAAATCAAAATAAAGTCAGTTTATAGTATTATTTCTCACCGAGTAAAATACAAGCTATCGTCTCAAGAAAAATTACAATAAAATTTAACAATTGCAAAACACAGCAGAGGAATTTCATCAAATTATGTAACTGCTGAAATGTCAGGGGAAGCTATTATTTTTAATATTCCATCTGCGTTTATTTTCCTGCTATTGATAGGGTTATGTACTCTCTTTAATCAGTTTTCTTCAGTACATATGGCATTTTGAAATATATATTATGTCTCGGGCGTTGTTAAATATTGCCGGACTATTATCACCACGTTTTAGTTTGTATCCATGTTGCATCATGTTGTCTTTTAAGGTTTGCGAAGTTAGATGTGAATTGGTATACTATTTTTATACCTGATCAACGAACAGTTTAGCTTTTTTAAGATTGGCTTATTTCATGATACAGCATTGCTTAAACCTGAACATGTTAAGCTTATTCTAACAGCTATTGTTAGTCAATATAACTGCAGGAAGCGTGTTATGTAAGTTCGGTTTTATTTTTACTCAATGACCAACATATGATGACGTTTGTATTATCCAGTCAGAGCGAATCTGGGCCTTTTAATATCTAATGTTTTACAATTACAGAGTAAATTGAGGGGTAGACTTAGCTGGTACAGGAGGTATAAACTCCTTTTTTACCGTGCTGATCTTTTACAGTGCTAATGCAATATTAACAGTATGTTACAATCAAGGAAACGCAGTATGCTTTGTTATAAATTTTCATACAGTTAGAGTGTTGAAACCTAATTGTTGCCCAGTGATCTAAGATAAAAAAGCAATGACCTTAGACAACTGTGGGCTGAATATATTTATATCGCCTTCACTGACTATTTTAAATTATCAAATAAACGACTGATATTTTTACATTCTTTGCATTATCAAAGCATGTTGTATTTTATCACAAAGTCAAATCAGTTGATTTAAACTGATTTAATTAAGCATAATATTAAAGTTAAGTAATATCAGAAATATCACTGTGCAAACATTAAACAACTATACGTGTCTCTTGCTTAAAAACATTGTCTAATACAATAATAGAATAAAAATTATTTATAAGTGGAGAGTGAAATAGAAATTTTTTATTTTAAATATCGAATTTTCAATAGCCAACTGCTATCATCAGGATAAAATACAATTTTATACTGATGATGATGATAGCAGTTGACTATTAAAAATTCGATATTTAAAATAAAAATGCTATTAAACAGAATAAAACTACATTTATTGCTTATTTTGATAATTTATTCCATTCGTAATATAAACAAAATAGTTGAATATTTTATTTATTTCTTATTTATTTTTATTTATTATTTCGATATTTTAAATAAAAAAATTCTATTTCACTCTCTCCACTAATAAATAATAGAAACCAATAAGTGAACATTCAATTTATAATAGAATAAAAATAGTAGGTTAGCATCCATCATTGAGAGTTAATAATTTAAACGATTTTTTATTAAACAGATTACTAAATAACTTTTTAAATATTCGATAGCTGATTGCTATCCTCTTGATAACAATTTATTATAGCAATAATATAGTTGTTATATTTTATATTATTATAACATACAAGACTATAGCCATGCAGCTGTTTTGTCTGCTCATGGACAAAACAGCAATCAAACAAAAAATATTAAAATATAGCAAAGAAAAAATATTAAAAATTATATATTTAATTGAAAATGTACTGACATCAAACGACTATACGTGCCTCTTGTTAGAACACAAACATGTAACAAAAAAATTAGAATTACGATTTTAAAATTCTGTTAAAAATAAAAATTAAATAATAAAATAAATAGAAATAAATAAAAATGAATTAATAAAAATTAATTAAAAAATAAATAAGAAATAAATAAGAAATAAATAAAACATTCAATTATTTTGTTTATATTACGAATGGAATAAATTATCAAAATAAACAATAAAAATAGTTTTCTTCTGTTTAATAGCATTGTGACATTAAGAAATTTGAAAAATTTATATTTTTTAACTTGGATATTTTTATCTATATTAGTTGCACATGTGTTTTGTTTTAAGTTTGTGTAGTTGCTTTTAACAAAATTGTTTGTTTTATACCTCTTGACAGCATTTTGTTCCTTTTCTATCAAACTTTTTAAAACCTGGGATGTTCGCTTTAATGTTGTTATTAATTCTCGTTGATACTAGATGCATTCTTACAGAGTTCCTTATTTTATATTATTTATCATACAAAAGGTGAAGGAATGATTATGTGGCTGGTATTCAAAGCGAAACTAACCTTGTGTTACTTTCGCCCTTTGGGCTTTTTCAATCCAGAATACAGGTACAAACAAAATAATATATGTCATACAGTTTTTAATTTTTTTTTCAATCGTAGATATGGTCTGCATGTATACCTGGCGATCGATCTGTCATTAACTGACCTACCCACTGATGTTCAATTGCTTTCCTTATACGTGGATTTTCCAAGTTTTCCGTTTTTATAACATATTGAAAGATGTAATTTTCAGTATTGTGAACTTCCACACTTGTTTCACGATCGCATATCTCTATATGTGTTTATATTTTAAGTTTGATCGTCTGTTGTTTAGTCTTATATTCATTGTTCGACTATATTCACCGACATATTGAGCATCGCATAGACCGCATATTCCAACGTATACGATTCCTAGAGATCTACAATCTGTTACAGTCGTTAACGAATAGCTTAGCCCTGTAGAGGTGCTCTCAAACTTTCGACAGTCAAAATGATCAATAGATCATTTTGATCTATTGATCTTACACTTGTTGCAATGTACTTGCTTACGATTATGACTATCTTCTTTGTACACGCTAAGCTTAGATTAGACAAGGTACTTTGAAATATTCATTCCTGTGAATATTACCCGATGTCTAAACAATTGTTGTTTATACAATTGGAGAGAGATCGCCAAGTAGAAGAGATGAAAGCAGAGAACTTTAAACTGAACTATGTGGGACATCGCGGGAAATAGAGACGGGTGAGAATGATAATGAATTAGAACATACGCGAAAGGAACGGTCGGATAAATATGAGGCAAACCATGCTACAGAAAAGGAAGAAAATCTGTAATCATAACGAATGCTAGAAAGAAGGATGGAATGGTCGACAATGTCGAAGGTGGAGGAGAGGTTGAGAGATCTGATAACACTATATAGAGCCTTGTCATGAAAAATAAGTAGGTCGTTGTAAACTTTCATGCAGGCGATTTCTCTGGAGTGATTAGAGCGGAAAGCGGATTAGAAAAGAGGGTACAAATTGGATGAAGAGAGATAAACGTTGATCTGTATTAAGATGATACGTTCTAAGAGCTTAGAAAGTGTAGGGATGAGTGAAATGGACCGATATCTAGAAGGAATTGTAGGGTCGAGCGATTGTTTCTTAAGGGGGGACGAACGATTGCGAATTTCCAGTGTGAAGGGAAGATACGACTGCGGATGGACGAGCTAAACAAAGTAGTGAGGAAAGAGGATATCGATGAGCATATGAATTTAAGTATGGGTTAGGCAGGGGATCGGCAGGTGAGGTTTTATTGGGCAAGGACATGATGACAGATGAGACTTCGGCAGGTTAGACAAGGAGAAGATAAAAGAGTTCTGGTAAGATAAGGCGATGCTGGGAAGAGTGAAATGTGATGTAGACGGGGTGTGAGAGAGCAACGTGGATACTTTGTCTAGAGAAATCACAAATAATCATGAAGATTGATGTTGCAAGACGAAGTGGAGCGAGAAATGATTGAGTTAAAAGTATGCCAGAGGAATTTAAAGTTGAATAAAGTGATGATTTTATGCTCCAGAAGGAGTTGCATTTGGTACGTAGTAGGTTGAGATGATACCTGCGAAGAGCAAGATAGGAATCCTGAGAGACGGAGTGAGCGAGCGTATATCACTTCTCAGAGAGCGGTGATATACCTGAAAAGCATGACGGAGTCGTCGCTTTAGAGTAGGCATTGGGTGTTAAACCATGGTGCACAATGCAAGCGACGGTGATGGT
Source organism: Pomphorhynchus laevis (assembly GCA_012934845.2). NCBI lineage: Eukaryota > Metazoa > Acanthocephala > Palaeacanthocephala > Echinorhynchida > Pomphorhynchidae > Pomphorhynchus > Pomphorhynchus laevis. Next base: position 60,812 of record WNNJ02001495.1, on the reverse strand, counting down.
GAAGCTTGAAGAGCAAGAGAGTATTGAGAGTGGGTGTGAGTTTAGTCAAAAAGAAAGGCGACATTGAGGAGAGGAAGATGTTATTGTGGCAGAAGATAGGCGACTTTAATAAGGAGTGGGATAAGGGAAGATGAAGATTTCTCCAATGGCGACGTAGGATGGTAGGTCTGTTAAGCAGGTTGTGGTTGAAAGGGAAATCAAGGGTGATGAGAAAGTGATCGGATAGACCAGGATCGGAGATGGACTGTGAGGTGTAGTCAGCAAAACGATCGGGGACAGCGATGATGTCAAGTTCTCATTCAAGGATATTTGTGAGGCAGTGGATATGAGTTTGTAGTGTGGTAAGATAGAATGTGATGAACCGGATATAATATGTTAAAGAGTGGCGGTCGAGGCAGATGTTGAAATCGTCAAGAACGAGTGAAGGGATGGAGAACAAAGAATATTTGGATAGGAGGTCAGCGAGTAAGGTAAATAATAGGAGGTAGGAGCAGATGAACCAGGACGGTATTCAATAGCGAGATCTAGAGTGATCGGAATAGAAGAACGACAAGTGAGCAATTCAAACGAGCATGGACTGAAAGGGGGAGATATTTTGCGAGAAGCCTCGGGGTGACGGGCAATGCGACAATGGCGCTCTGATTAGAGAATTTAGGAGGAAATGAACTGAGAGGGTGAGCGCATTCGACTAATGAGCAACCAGCAGAGAGCAGACGGTGAATGGAGAGGTTGTCGGAATCGCAGTGCTAGGATTCGGCGATACAAGGAGATCGATGGATTACTTGGTGATTAGGTTGAGGATGATATCGGATTTATAGAGGATATATCTAGTGTTGAGGAAGCCTAGGCGGAACTCATGTGTGATGCTGATAGGGCTAGCGGATACGACAAATAGGGGGTTGGAGCGCTATCGAATTTTAAGGCGGGTGTGGACAACTTGAAAATTTCCGTCGATGTTTCGGGTGGAGAGAGATGTTTCGCCGTTTGTCTCGTGACGGCGTTTTTGATGCGAGCAGAATAGATTTGAGCGATTTAAGATGGGATGCGATTGGGGAAAATGCTAGTGGCTGATGAGGACATTAGTTTAAATTGTTGAGAGGTACAGTGGACGCATGAGAGTGATACTTAAAAACAATTTTCAGGAGAGGGTGCTGATAATGATAAGATTGAGAATATTTGTGTAGGCGGATGAATGCAACAGGAGATATGTCGCTAAAAAGGTATGGGTTATCCGCAGGAAGAAGATACGAGAGTATGTATCTGAAGGCGGAAACATCGTGATCGATACGGGCTTGTTGAAATAAAAAGGTTAACGAGTGATACCAGTGACAATAACACAACGATAGAGAGAAGGAAAGCGTTTCCGTAAAGGAGGATGAGTAACGTGAGTGTGGGAGATCGCGATATGAGAGCTGGGCGTAGATGATGTGAATGGTGCAAATTCGACAGCGAGAGGCAAAGGATCGCGATAATATAGAGGGTAGTGAGGAACGTTTATGAGTTGAAGGATCGTGGAGGTTAGTGAAGGTGTTTTTAATTCATGGATGTAGGTTTTTGATAAACGAGACAGGATGGACGGTGTGTCGGGGAGTGAAGATGACATGAGATGGGAAGTTTTTATGGTGACAAGATCAGTGGTTGGAGATATGACATCGGAAACGACGGGGTTAGTTTGAGTGGACGTGTTATAGGTTGAGATGTGCTTATTGGAGAGGTTGCAGATTAGTTTATGGGCACAAAACCCATATAAGAGGTCTTGAATAGACTTACTGTTGTTGCGGGCGATTGTGGTCCAGACGCTGCAGTCGTGTGTCGAGCACTGTACTTGTAGTTGAGCACTGTTGATTTCGGTCGTAGCTGTCTTCGTAGCTGTCTTTGTAGATGTCTTTGTCTTCGTAGCTGTCTTTGTAGATGTCTTGGTCTTCGTAGCTGTCTTTGTAGATGTCTTTGTCTTCTTGGCAGTTTTTGTAATCTTGCGTTTGGTCATAGTCATGATAATCTGAAAAATTTGTACTTTTCTGCCCACGAGCGAAGCTAGCATAAAATCTTGAAAACCTTGAAAATTGTATCTTGATAATCTGAAAAATTTGTACTTTTCTTCTGTCCTCGAGAGAACCTAGCAGAAAATCTTGAAAATCTTGAAAATTGTATTTTATAGCCAAGACAATTTTTAACCCATCTATCTTAAGCAGGATATTGAAATCATCTTGATTTAACAATATTTTTAGTTAGAAACACGATATTTGAATTAATATACTATTTTAACTTTGTAATTTATTCTTATTTAAAATGTCAAATATATCAACCTGAGTTTTGATTTTGTAAATTAGATTACTTATTACATTTTATTTATTGTAATTGTCGTTTCAATTTTATTGACTATAAAATTATTTATTATTTTTGAAAGAAAAAACTTCTAATTGTTTAATCTGATTACAATGGATGGATAAAGCCTTATTCGATTTGATTATACCAGAGCCATAAGGAAATACAAAGTGACAAATATAACTTTTTTACATTACAATTTTGTTAGTTTACAATCTAATTTTGTAATTTTGTTATTAAGCCTTTTCGGTTTGATTATATCAGAACAATAAGGAAAAACAAAGTGAGAAATCTAATTTTGTTATTTTGCATATGCTAGAACGATTTTATGAATATTATATATAATAATGTGGTTAAAAATTTGTCGTGGTTATTAATACTTACAATCAGATCGCTCCGCTCGGCGACTATTAATAATTTTCTTTCAACTATTAAAGCATAACTTATATCAAAATGACTAAGCCAAAAAGACGAAGGTAGAAAGGAGTGCAGTTAGCCAGCACTTAGACAGTAACCATTGTTAATATGTCCAGGAACTACTAAACGTTACTTCCACAGATGAACGACATGAGATCGCGTCCAGTAGATATGGATGTGATACATAAACAACTGTGGGGATATCATCCAGATAATCCAAAGAGTATATATGCAGATTCTGCTCTTATGTACTACTATCCTTATCAACTAAGGTCAGCAGTGCCAAGGATAGTTCAATCGAAATTATTTTTGATCCACGTAGTGATCAGAAATATAAATTTGATACGATTAAGATAACCAAGCAGAAAACCAGATCATTTTATGGGACCAACAAATGCTTGGCTAACAAAACGTTAAATGGTGATCTAATTTGTGGATCTACTAGCTTTAAAATAAGTGATAATCTAAGTATGGTTTCTTACCACCATTATAATAACTCGTAATTGGATTCGAGCAGTGCTTCTTTAACTACAGTTTTGTATCCTGAGCCACGTACGCAGTGACGTCAAAACTCAAGATTTACGCCTTAAAGAACTGCAAGCGATATTCTCAATGAGAAACAAACTGAATCATTCACAAATAAGTGTCTCAGTGACAATCCTGATTATTCTCTACTGCCAAGCATAAGACCCTCCTCTACACATATTACAAAAACACTTACGACTCCGTCAGTAAGGAATATCAAAATAGATCCTTACCCTCATTTCCAGCAGACATTGAATTGTTATGAATAGGAGTCGTTCAATGATCATGGCTAACATTAGCAAGTACTCGCCGGCTAATTGTCAACATCGATTAATCAAATCAGCTAAGTGTGTCTACGTATTGTTATATAATTATAAAATAAACAAAACATAATAATGCTAAATCAAAATTTAATAATTAAATAATAAAATTAATAATTGTTTTTAGATTTTCTATAATTTTAATCAAGTTAAAAAATAAAAATAAAAAAATAAAATTTAAAATAAACGTCATTTTTATGAATTGACTAATAAATAACAGACGTTGTATCAGAATAAGAATTAGAGGTCATCAGGAGGAACTGCTATGCTATCAGGTTTCGGCCCCTAACTCCTCTACCCAACATAGCAGCGGGGCCAAATACATGCTAATGATGTATTTCCTCTGAAATAACTATCTAGTATCTTATTCTAATACAAAGTATATTATTTATTATCCATCCATAAAAATTTGCCACTTAAGAGTTTAAATTTATTCTTTATATTATTGTGTTGATTTATATATTTTACTATTTTCTGCTTGATGTTATTTTTATAGTAACCTAGTTTAAAATATGTATCTATTAAATTATTTAAATGATTTTGAAGAAAGCCAATATCATTACATATTGTTGCAATTCTTAAAATTTCATTATTTAATGTATTATATTTTATATTATATGGTATGCATGAATGCTCATGCAAAAATATGTTTCTTGTAAATTTAAATATGTCATCTTTACGATATAAATTAATAGTAGTTTTAGTTAATGTTAATTTAATGTTCATATCTAGATATACACCTTCTTTATCATTAATATTGGTTTTGTTAAGAATAAGGCTACCTTGATAAATTTGTTCGCTTATTGAATAAAAATTATTAGAGTTAAATATTATACAAATATCATCAATATACCGGAACCTATATTTCGTATCTTTATATAATTTAGATTTATTTTTTAAACAGCTTATGAACAAATTCATATTCTATAAAGCTTTAAAAATAAGTCAGCTATAATTGGGCTACTATTACCACCCATTGGAAACACCTTTTACTTGTCTAAATATAGATGTCCCTACTTTTAAATAATTTTGATTTATCAAAATATTTAAGGATTCTATTAATTCAATTTTATCCATATATTTATATTTATTTGATGGTTTAATTTTTGTTAGATAGGCGTTATAATTATTATAACATATATATGTATATCTTTTTCCGAATATAAGATTAATTAATTTTACTAACGCTTCTTTAATATCTACTAAATCTAGATTTGTATAAAGCGTACTAAAATCGTATGTATTTATATTTTGAAAATTTATTCCTTTTGTCTGTTCTAAAAATTCTTTTGTAGAATTAATACTGAAATAGTGTTTTATACCAGTATTAATTTCGATTACCTTGCAATATTTTTTAAAATGTGCTTTAATTACTTTAAGTATTTTATTCATATAGACAGAAAGTGGTTTTAATGTACATTTAAACGCACTACATATGAACCTAGGTTTTATTGGATTTTTATGTAATTTTGGATTCCAATATAATATAGGTATAGTTTTATTATCTAATTCAACCTTTATACCCTTTTTATCCATTATAGAACAGTGACTTGTAATAATTGTTTCTAAACTCAACTCACTACGTTCATATGCTGGATTTACATTTAAATCATTAGAATTAACCTCTTTCATTAGTATATCATAATAAAGCTTTTTGCATATGAAGACAAAGTTATTACTAGCTTTATCAATAGTTGCTATTATATAGTTATCCTTTAATTTAGTTAGTTCTTTATACATATCTTTATTAAGTTTACATATCTTTATTAATTTTATCTTTCCTTTTATAATTGTTTGTTATTTTCATTTTATTTTTAATTATCTTATATATAAGTTTTTCAAATGTTTATCTTTGATGTATTTAAGCTTTTACTATTAATCAGCTTCTCATAGTAAGCATTCAGGTCATTATATAACGAATTGTAAATTTTATTTTTGTCGTTGTTATTATTTAATCTATATTTATACCCTTTTGATAGCGTTTGCTTTAATTTACAATTTTCAATTAATTCTAGATTGTGGGACACATATGTTCTTTAATTTTATCAAAATTAAGACTTTTGCAATTGAATTCACTTTCTATAATATTCCTAATATTATCGTTACATATTTATTTTAATTCTTTATTATAATTAAAAAAATTTCGTTCTAATGGCCGTAACATTTAATTTAGATAATTTAGAGATATTGCGATCAATATTCTCTCTTATTCAATGTGGTTATGATCTTATTACACTTTCTACCTTACGTATTTTTATTTTCTTCTTAGGAAGTTTTAGAAAGCCACGGTTATTAAAAGTAGTATTCAGTTGTCAGGATTCGGTTGATGTTTTGTTCAAGATTGCGTTTCGCTAAAAATGCTCAGAAATTCGATGTTTGCGTGATCTTGACATATCTGATCGACAGCGTTTATAAGCAGCACAGAAAGAAACTCGGTAGTCGTTTCCAAAACGGAAAACGTAACCTCACAATTCAGAATTTTGAGGTAGTGCGTCGTCGTGTTCGAGGGCATTTGGTACCATCAACCCTACTACTACCGATGCGAAGTAAACAACTGACACACTACTCCGCGTCTGTACCATTAATCATGTAGGTAGTTTGTTACTATACCTTCTTTTAAATCAACATATTCAACATCTAATCTTACTTTTGAATTGCCGTACCTTAGATTCATTAATATTATTTATACTAACGTTCAAAGTTTAATGGCTAAACTAGACGAAATTTGTTTTCTGCTAGCAAAATACTCATTTCATTCAATTTCAATAACGGAATCATTGTTTGGCTTCTATATCACTGACTCTGAAAATATCATTCCGGGTTATGCTTCTTTCAGATTTGACCGTGATGGCTTTAAATGTGGTGGTGTTATTTATTATATATATCTAAAATCGATTGAATGTTGATGTATTGAGCAGTCATTCGATTGACCGCTTAGAATTTTTGTGGTGAAGAATCACGGTTGAAGAAAAATCTTCAAGCTTGATTGTTCGTCTCATTCATCACGGTCCTTTGGCTGACTCACAAAACATAAGGATGGATATTAAACGATTTTAGCTTGCATACAATGTTTGCATTTTGGGTGATTTTAATTTCTTCTCACGTTATTTAGAACAGTTATTTGAGGTCACCGTGCTGTGATTTTCTGTTCTCTCTTATCCTTGATACTATTAACTAATGTTATCTAACACAGCACGTAAATGATTTGACTAGATTTAAAGGGAACTTTAAAAACCTGCTCGATCTGTGCTTATCCAGCCCGGAATATATGATTCCGTTGATTATAGTGACACCTTAGGTATGAGCGATCATCGTTTGCTATTTATCTATCTGTATATTAGCATAAAACTACCTCAACCATCTACGTCTCGTGTAAATCTTTACAAAATCAATTTCGCCACTGTCAACCAATTCCTATCATCAGTTGTTTGGAGTGACCCATTTATAAGTGGCCTTAAATCAGCTTTGATTATGTTTCAAACATGTACTTGCCACTACACTTTATTGGTTTTTTCGCTAAAACGTGTTAACACCGACAATTCAACAAAGCCGTGGTTTGATTCTAAATTGAAAGAGATTATTAAACGTAGTCGTAAGTTATTCGCCGAATATAAACGCGATGATATCCATTACTCGGTTTATTGCACGTTTCGTGACAAAGTTACAAAATGCAAGCTTGATAAACTCCACTTTGAGAGAAATCTGATAGAAGATTTTAAGCTGAACCGTAAAACCTCTTTCGCTATTCATCAAGTCGGCTAAAAATGCACAATCAAAAACTATGCATTAAAATTGATGATAACTTAGTAACCGAAGATTACTTAATATCTAATAACCTCTTAACAGAGTTTTTTACAATTATAGGGGATAATACCCAATAATTCGATTACAATATGCTTACATGTAAGGAAGCATATCCTTTTTCATGGATAAAGGCTTACTCTGTTAGCATTTTCAGAAAATTACCAGAACATTAGTTTTTCCTGTTTAAAAAAAGTAATCGTACAAACGAAAGCAATTACAGACTGATCAGCTATACATGCATTTGCCGCAGTTCTCGAACTTTTGATTTTACGACAAATGAATGCTCATGTAACTAAAAACTTATCCGTCCACACATCTCAGCATCATTTTCGCACGCACAGATCGATATCTACAAACCTTTTGTTAGCTCGTAACAACTGACTCAAGTCCTTGGATAAAGGTTTTGATAGTGATGTTATATTTATTGATTAGCTAAGGCATTTGACACGGTAGATCACATCATGCTGTTACGAAACCTTACATCTTGCAAGTTTAATTAGCACATTGTAATTTGATTGCTGCTTTTCTGTCAGCCATGAAATCGGCAGTCCTGTGTGATAATTAGAATGGGTGTTCCTCAAAGTTCTATTATTAGCTCATTATTATTTATTATATTCATAAATGATCTGCCTGGCATTATTAGGTCATCTTTGATTATGTACGCATATGATTTAAGGCGAGAGATTATATCTGATCTAGATAGATCTATTCTTTAAGTGACTTGGACGTTCTTTTAAAATGGACAAATGTACATAAGATAAAAGTTAGTGTGCCAAAGTGCACCTATATGCATTTCGGGGGAACAATATTTAGACCACTGTTATAGCATAAGATCCTTATTATTAGTTACAGTCGATCAGTTCAAAGATCTGGGAATTGTTGTGGCAAACAACTTAAAAAATAAAACATACATATGATATTTGTTCTAGGGCGATGAGAAAATTTGGTATTATAAGGAGATTCTTCATAAAACTATCAATCGGCAATTTCCCCTATTTGTTTAATGCATACGTAGATAGCATTTTAATGTACTGCTCTGAAGTGGCGTATCCACAATCTGATGGTGAGGTTCTCCAGATAGAAAGAGTCATGGGACGAGCACCTAAAAGCGTTACAGGTTTGTAAGATCTACCTTACCACGATCGCTTTAGCGTTTAAATGTGAAACCCATGTATAATATGCGAAAAATAAGGGATCTTATCACTTGATGTGCTCTGAAAGATCCCATAAACCCATCAATTTTATGTTTCCCTGCGTACTCAAACTTACACTAGTAGCCATGAATTTACTATTCAGAGAGTGCACCGTTGATTAAAAAAGCTTAATTGTTTGACAGACCGAGTAATCAAGAATTGGAATTATCTTCCATAAGAAATTATTATGGCTTAATTAAATACTAATTTTAAAAAGAAACTCAACTGTTTGCAAGCACTTGCACTTTAGTTTTTTTTCATTTTTTTCTTTATGTTATGCTACCATATATTTATTAATTAATAAACATATCGATTATTTGTATTATTTAAAATAATAACTTTATATAATAATCTATATATTAATACTATTTTATTTTATATTATTGCACGATTGATCTTCTCCCTACCGTAACTTAACTCCTTGAGCGTCTTGTGCCACTTCAGGTCAATCTACACATTGTTTCCTCAAATTTATACCTCCATTCTGTCTGCCTTACGTTCTAAACACTCTATTGAACTTGTTTACCAAAATGGTTTCAGTGAAATACTTCAAGCTCGCGATATAAAACTATGTAGTGTCGTAATCTCTCTTGATCTGTCTACTGCTTATGACATTGTCGATCATTTTACCCTACTCTCAGCGTCGTCCCGGCTATGGTTTCTCAGTTCATATTGTAGTCTGTAACACATCTTATCTCTCCAAACGCTCTTTTGGTGGTCACTCAAACTTATCTTCATCTATATTTTCTTCAATCTCCACGGCGTTTCACAAGGCTCTGATTTATGTCCTCTTCTTTTCTCTCTTCTCGGCGACTTGTCTTATATAACCCGTGACCATAACTTTCATCTGATGCATTATGCAATGATATCCTTCTCTACTCTCATGCGCATCATCTCTATATCCACGACCTCGCTAGTTCTGCCAGAATTTGTCGTATGTCTATCTCCAACCATCTTTTTTTTCTTTGTCTAGCTCTTAATCTTGAAAAGCCATAAATCATGTGGATCATCCCTCATCACCTATACATAACTCCACTTATTTTACCTGTTAATTTAATCATTCTCCCAATCGTTGACCATATGATTTTCTTAGGTTATCACTTCGACAATTTCCTATCATTTAAACCTTATGCGTAGCAAAGCTCACTCTTATTTATCATTTCTTTAAGATCTCAGTCGCGTCCACAGGCTGATCGACTTCCGCTCTTGTCTCGTTCTTATATCGTCTATTCTTTTACTCATGCACCCGCACATCGCTTACATGATATCAGCATTTCTGCCTCCAACTGTCTTTCTTCTATCTACAAACGTCTCTCCAATCTCCATCTCGTTCTAAACCCCGACAAGTCTAAATTATGTGGATACTCCCCGTAAACCAAACATATCTCCTCCCACTGTATATTTTGCCTCATCGATCATACCCATAGTACACAATCTCACGTTCTTAGACTTCCATTTCGATGATCACCTTTCTCTTAAAAACTTTGTCCGTGACGAGGTCCGCTTGTCTAACTTAATTCTCCCTGGCATCCGCCGTATCCGGTCCCTTATCGACTTCCGTTCTTGTATGTCTCTTCTTTCATCGCTTATTTTCCCTAAAATCGATTACTGCCTTAGCCTTTTCGCCAATTCTCCAAAATCCATCATCTTACCCCTACAACGAATAATCAACACCGCCGTTCGAGTGCTCTTTCGTCTCCGTCGATTCGATCACACATCCACATGTTTTGCCCAACTCTCCTGGCCCACCATCCACATCCGCATCAAACTCCGCCTTCTTGTAACTTTTCGTATCAACGCTGTCGTCTCCCCATCGTTCATCAATCTTCCTTTCTTAGACGACACTCGCTCCATCTCGCTATCGCTGCGTTTCCGTCATACCCTCTTACTCCACGTTCCTAATTACTCCAACAACTACGGTCTCCGATCCTTCCTGGTCGCCGCCCCACTCGCCTGGAATCAACTTCCTCTCGACGTCCGCCGCGCCCCCTCCTTTATTACATTCAAACACCTCCTCCGTTCACACCTTCTCGACACCTGATTTACATTTTTGTTTTGTTGTGGTCATGAAGCGTGCGCTGGCACGCATTTGACACGTTAAAGTAAATATATTTATATATTTACTATATAATCGGTAAAAAAACTATGATGTTTAAGTAAATTTAATTGATCTATTATTCCACGTTTTCAAAAACTATTTATCAGTAACCAATATCATCACTTCATTATTTTAAATTTAAAAATTTTTAAAATAATTTATTCTATTAATTTAATTGCAATCTACTTAATTATTATGTAAATCATACAGGCTCAAACGCTAGGTCTTTGGCAAACAATTAAATTGCAGCGTATTGCGCAACAGCATTTAATAATTATTGTATGCAAATAGCATTTGTCAGCAATAAGAAGATATCAAAGATGTAGTTAATAACTTAAAGTTCATTTAAAGACGATTCTTGTTTACTCTTTAATTTGTTAAATTTAGAGAAATTTAAGTAAAACAGAAAGTATTTAATAGAAAAGCAAATTACGAAATGAAAATGTTCTTTTCAGATGTTTTAATATAAAGCAGCTGTTAATTTGTAGTGCTTTACGAATAAGATTATAAATGGTATTACCTAATGGACGTCATATGACAGAAAACATGTTGATCATTTAACGTTGTCCATAAAATCATCTTATTGACCATTTAAACAGGGATCTTTGGCGATAAAACAAAAGTACAAATTACTGACAGATGAGGAAAAGTCACAGCCGAAAAAGTTTACACTCTTTAGATTCATTGTTGAATCACCGGTTTGCTCCAGTTGCTGATTCGTTACAATCAGCACCACATGAGACTACAAACTGTCTTAAACTTCCTCTTTTCATTGCTAATACAATATTCTGGTTGCTGGGTTTAGCCATGTGCGGTATCGGCGTTTATGCATGGGTTGAAAAAGATACTTTTCAAAATATTGGTAAATTATTGTCACAAAGAACGCTATTCTTCGATCCCGCATTTATATTTGTAATAGGAGGTTGCCTTATATTTAGTGTCGCGTTTATTGGGTGCATTGGGGCCTTACGAGAAAATCAATGTTTTCTGTTATTGTACACGTTGATATTGTCTCTGATTTTTATGAGCCAAATGGCAATTGTAATTTACACGATAGTCAATCGCGAATCAACCAATGATCATTTAAGTCGAAAGCTTGTTGATCTTTTAAGAAGATACAGAGATGATGATGACTTTCATGATCTAGTCGATTGGATTCAACAAGATTGGCTTATGTGTTGTGGTGTTAACGGTTACAAAGATTGGGAAATAAATGCTTACTTTAATTGTTCATCAATTATAATTGGCAATGTGGAGGCATGCAGTGTGCCTGCTAGCTGCTGTAAATCAAAAACTTACAATCTTCCTGATATCAACGTCGATAATATTTCTAAAACTAAAGTCCAATTTAATAAGCAATGCGGACTTGGAGCGTTGAAGCCTAATGCAGATCTAAGTGATATTAATGTTGAAGGATGCTTAAGCAAAGCCTATTTCTGGATCGTCAACCACAGTACAAATCTAGCTCTTATTATTAGTGTGTTACTACTTACTCAAATTATTAGTATTACCCTTGCACTTGGTTTACGGTCCAGTATTGCATGTAAAAATCAATGGAAGAAGTTATACCTAGACTAGATCATTTAAGTGATTTATTCAATTTAAAATCGAGACACGACAAATACCCACAATTTATTATCGATCACTACGTTCATATACTGATTGATTATGTTACATTTTATTATTACAGAGAAATTAATCCAATCAAGTTTTAAACTTTAAAAAATATTCATTTTTATTTTAATTATTTCCGTTGGATTAAATTGTTTTTATTAAACATTCCATTGATTGAGCTACAATTAATCAGTACTGATAATGAGATGTCAAGTCAATCGACAAAATATCCGAGCACTAATCAATTATATATTATTAGGTATCAACATTCCTCAAAAGTATATTTAAAAGTTACTTCAATTTTAATATTCATGGTCGTTTAGATTATTACGTATTGTCTTTGAGTCAAAAACCACTACAACCCTGATCACATTGCTGTGGATTTAATATCAGTTGTGCTGTGCTAAACTGATATTGCTGTTATTGTAGTCGTAATACATTGTGCATTTAGTTGCTTATCAAAATATAATTTAAATATCGTTACTTTGCACGTGATGTAAATGATCGACTTAGTGAAAAACTACCACAAAGGATATCAAAGAGTATCATGTGGGGATGCTTTATTGATTCGCCATCATGTGATGGATTCTTTCATTTATTTTGATAAATTTTGCTAGATCACACAAGTTGATTTCGCGGCAGAAACGAGCTACGGTGTAATTCCTTTATTACTTCAAATTCATACACATTGACTCACAACATGCCCTATTTTAGCTTAAAGTATTGGTATTGTTTCATCCGCTACTTACGTTCATGGTACACCTGACTCATTAGAAAGCTGTGTAACGCAGTAATTTCCTTTCAAACACTAAATGCACTTTTAATTCAACTTTAATTTTAAAGTTGAATTTAGAATATGCTAATTTATAGAAAACAGGAAAATCAAATCAAAGACCAAAGGAATTATTCAATATTTCAATGGCATGTCTATAAATGACATGCCATTGAATTTTAAAGTTGAATTTAGAATATGCTAATTTATAGAAAAGAGGAGAATCAAATCAAACAAATCAAATCAAATGATGATCAAACAATGATCACGAAAAAAAGAAAATTGTTACGGTTTTTGAAAAAATTGTAACATATATATAATTTTCTTTATAAATAATTATAACTTTTGTTATAATTATTGGTTGTTATAATTATGATTGTTAGCCTTACCAACTAGGCTAACAATCCAGTACCGCCTGAGAATCCTCATTATAGGAAACCATTAATGTAATAAATTTCTGAAACCGCAAAGTTTAATTATTTATTTTTAAAGTAAAATTTTTAATAACTCTCAGCTAAATTATTAGTTATTCTCAATTAAGGACTTAATAAAAAAATAAAAGCCAAGTAATTTATTAAAAAATAAAATATAAATACAATAAAATATATAAAAAAGTGCATAAAACACAATAAAACTTTGTATGTGGGTTTATTTATATTTTAATTTATTTTTATTGTATTATGTATTTCAAAAAATTAAGATTAAAACTGGGAGCGAACTACATCTATTTACTGTAAGTGTGCGCCCAGTAATCCAATAAAATAAAACCATGCTTAATTGCGCGCAAACACAACGCTAGACACGTGTTTTGTCCTTATGGGACTCGTCAATAGCGTGAACATGATACTCATCTATGGGCAGCTTAACACACTAACACTAATATAAAACTGATTGGAAAAAAATATAATATTTATTGACTAGTGCTTGTTATGGAAACTAGGCAATATTATATTATTTTTTAAACCGTTTTATATTATTTAAATATACATATCATGATCACATCAGTGCTATATTGTTCTGTTATTAATCAATTTAGAATTATTTACTTTTTTAATACTTACCTTTTCGTATTCTTCATTTTCGTTGTCCGCGACTAGGCGCACTTAATCGTTTAAATTGCAGCGATATGATAATCTCAAGACCAACAATTTATGGAACATCTTTATTGTATCTTATTGTTGTTTTTATGTCCTGATGAAGATAACTCTTAGTTATTGAAACTTTGAATTTAAAATAAATAATTAAATTTCACTCGCTACATTAATCAATAACTAATACATAAATAAGTTAACAATCGATTTGTATCATAATTCTATTAGTCACGATTTATAAATTTAGTGTGCAATTGAAAATAAATTAAATATCAGTATTCTTTTGTGTCATTTAAGGTTTATTTTTCACAATTTGTTTTGGGATTGAGAAAATAAAACACTATCTGAAATGTTGCATATTTTCGAATGAGAAAATAAGATTTTTATATAATGAAATCGTAATGCCAATGCTGAAATTAAGTAACTCGTTTGTAATTTAAAAGAAAATATATAAGAAAATACATAAGAAAATATATGAGTTAAATATATAAATGAGTTAACGTGGCTAGTTAATATCAAAGACAATGAATTAACTAAATGTTAAGATTTTAACAGCATATTTTTATTGTTACTCAATAACTTGGTTATGTCATCATTTGTTAAAACATTGTAATTTGTTGTAAAAAGTATATATTTATTTTTAATTGTGTGCGATGCAATAATATCTTTTTTCTATTAACCTGTTAAAATTACCGCGGGATTTCAAAATTAAAATTTAAGATAGTTTAAAATTCATTTTTTATTATAAAATGTAATATTAAAATAAACTGAATTTGTCAGATAAATACCAAAATAAACTTGAAAAATTGTCCTCTTATCAAAGATTTCAAATAGTTTTTTTGGTTATCAGTTCCTCCTGATGACCTATATTCCGTATTCGAATATTTAGTATATTATTTATTAGTATTATTATTTATATCATTTATTATTAATAATTATCTATTTTTATTGTTAATTTATATATAGACTAAAATCCATGTACTCAATTATCTGGTCTGATTTATTTATTAAAGCTTGTTCATCAAACATGCAAAGATTCTGTAATAACTACTGCAACTGAATAAAATGTCTAACAAAATAAGGATATACTTTATAATAGGGCCCAAGAACAATACAACTTTTGATTACATTTTTTAATTTTAAATTACTAGTTATTTTCAATTAAGGACTTTTTTTTACAGAGGACGCTTTTTACATAGTTAAACAAATGTACGAAAATTATTAAATATTTGCGAGTTAAACATCCGAATTTAGCAGCTATAGAGTAGAGGCTTTCAAGAATGGCAGCATAATTTGTGTAAGTGCCGTCATATGCATTAAATATCTTCACAGATAGTATTTGTCACGACAAATAATTTTTTAATTAAAAAATAATTTTTCCTCAATCGTTTTAACATCTAGCTCTTGTAGCAATTTATCGCAACTTGTTTCATTTTGCCATCCACCAGTCGTTTAATATTCCAAATAACCATCTACGTTGGTCTACTATTATAAGAAAATATATGAGTTAGATTTATAAATGAGTTAACGTGGCTAATTAAAGATGCTATGATAAGGTGCTATCGCTATGTTATTTCTTAAAGAAATAACACGTATATTAATAATTTTATAATATAAAAAAATTAATTATTTTATAATATAATATATACGTATAATAATAGGAAGTAAAAACGAAGGGCCTCTTCGAAAGAGAACCAAATAGTTTGTATAGCGATTTTTGAGGCTTTCAGTTCGAAGTGCATTGTAGCGAATAGTTATATGATAACATTATACTAAGTTATTTGTTACTTTTTCAGATTTTTACATATGTATTCTAAAGAGAGCTTATCATCGCGCAAAAGCGACCACATTTTAATTAGTCTGAAAATTCGGACCATTGTTCTTTACCGTTACATGGTTACAGTAAATCTTACATGCTAATCCCTTTCCTCGACTCATTGTTTCCTACTTACCTTGCATATTAATTTCATCTTACAACGTTTAGAATCAAATGGGGGTATTAACACACATTGTTTTCCTAATTTCTATTTGTATAAGATAAAATCTTAAAAAGTTATTTAAATTTTAATTATTAAAATTTAAGTATCTTTAATGATCCTTGGTTAATATTAATATTTTAGTATGTACTTGACCAATCTATTATCAAACGTTTGCATAAAAGGCATAACGTCGAAATAGATTATGAGATCATAAGACACAATGTCGAAATTTAAAAAAACGAATAGTTTTTCAATTAAAAAATTAAACATCATTTTTTATGAGAATACCAACCGTGAAGATACGCATATATCTTCACGAAAGATATCTAATATCTTCACGAAAGATATATCTTCGTGAATATATGCATATTATATATTGCATATAATATATACAATTTTATTTTATTATTAAATTGAGGCAGAAGGATCTCGATACGACAAGAATTAGGTAAAAATTAGAATTAGGTAATTTTTCAATTAAAATTAAAAAATTATTTTTCATGAGAAATATCAACTGTAAAGATACGCTTATGGTTTCACGTACACAAAGTATGCTGCAACTTCTGAAAGCCTTTTCTCTGGAGATACTAAATTCGGATCAGTAACTCAAATAATCCATCGGAATTAATTCATCAGAATGAGCATAAGTTAGCACACTGACGATTGTGACATGAGGAAACATTTGACAATTTCAAAGTCATTAGGTTAAACCATTCTAAGATTTTTAAAACCATTAACTTTGAAAATGGCATCTTGACAACAATAGTGGTACTTATCTATCGATATATACTTCAATCAAAAATTATCATGTTAACGAACTATCAAGCATTGAAATACGCCTTATCCCAAATTTATGGTATCTCTACTACAATTCCCCCGCTTAGTCTTATGGCCTTACCTTTAACAGCATTCTCCAAGCAACCACGAATCTTATTCTACGCTCATACTGTCCATTATTCATGAAAACACCTTATGCTCTATTTCCAATAACCTACACGTAACTGGTAATAATTTTCCACACTCAATCATTTTTCAAACTTTGAGCTTTTTACCTCAAACTTTCAAATATAAATTTATGTACCTATTATACACATTTCTTAAACCAATTTAACAAACTCACATAAGATTTTTTAACTCGATCAATCTCTCAGCAAAATTCCACATCTGCCCACTTAACATCTTAAAACGCTAACCCACAAAATGCACAATCCTCGATATATACTTCAAACTTTCCAATTCCCTCTCTATGATCTCTATGCT
The DNA here is from genome assembly GCA_012934845.2 of Pomphorhynchus laevis. Taxonomy (NCBI): domain Eukaryota; kingdom Metazoa; phylum Acanthocephala; class Palaeacanthocephala; order Echinorhynchida; family Pomphorhynchidae; genus Pomphorhynchus; species Pomphorhynchus laevis. The sequence goes on along the minus strand of WNNJ02001495.1, from coordinate 43,414 downwards.
TATTGCATCAATCCATTTTTAAGAACTTATAGTTTTTAACATATTATATTTTAATAATTATGTAATTCATAAAAAACAAATATGTTAAAATTACAAACATAATTTTAGTCAACGAAAAGTAAATTCTTCATTCGTTAAACGATCATCATCAGCGTCGCGGCTGCAAGTAGAGCGTTCGCGATTACCGTCAGCGGGGCAACGATGATCATCTCGCCACATAGCGTCGTCAGCAAACGTTACCGATTTTTGCACGTCTTTATACGATTTTGTTACCGATTTTTATACGTTTTTATACTTGTAGTGTACCCATACATCTAAGCACACATATATACAGCGTTTACTGTATGTATAAATATGTACAAATACTATATGTATTTGCTATAAACAGTTTTCAGTGTTCTTCAACCACAATAGCATTGATTGAATTACTGGAAAATTAAGTGAAGAGCTTCAGAGAAAAGTTTTTTGGAGAGCATGTTGATGTACGAGTAAGTAGCCTACAGTAGTTTAATTATGTAAACGCTGTAGGCTACTTACTCGTACATCTACATGATCTAAAAAACTTTTCTCTAAAGCTCTTCTCTTAATTTTCCAGTAATTCAATCAATGCTATTGTGGTTGATGGACACTGAAAACTGTTTATAACAAGCAACAAAAGCACAATTTAAATTAATCACTCACTAATTATAAACTTGAACAATAAGGCAAACAAAACACTCAACAAATTTACCAGTCATCTTATTATATCGATCCAATCCGCTGTATCCTCTTTGTTTGGGCTTCTTACATGTCATGACTCTAATCAATAATGCCTTTATCACCCTTTCAGATAGATTTGCATTTGCTACTAGTTATAATTACTAAGTCAGTTGCATAGAGATAATAAATAGAACCACGCGAAACTAAATATTCTCACGTGAAACTAAATATTCTCTCTTGAAACTAAATATTCTCTCGTGTTCGCTGTATGAGTTGCTTCAATCTGTAGTACATTCCGGTGTTTAGCAAAAGCGACATTTTTTAGAAAATTGGTGGGACGATTTGCTCGCCACAGCAACAGGATTAAACAGGAACAAAAATATTCGAGATTTTTAAATGATGGTAGGATTGGTGTATAGATCGTTTCATTAGTATGAAATTATATTTCATATTACAATATCACATTTTACAATATCTCGCTAACAACGATTCAATGTCCATCAATTCAAAGACTCAACAATCAAGCAAATTGGTAATCTTTTAAATATCAACATCCAGGTGCTACAGGAGGAGCTTCCTCCAATTAAGATGGAAAATTTACTAAAAACTACTACTGTAGCGCAAAACCAATTGTTCAACAATTGGTTTCATTTGTCCGTTTAAATTAAGTCTGCTAATGAAACGCATAGATTCACAGATATTTGAGTTTTTCGATGTAACTGCTACCCAGTTACCGGCCATTCGTCTTATCAATATTAAAAGCAATTTGATTAAGTACAAGTATGACAATAAGAATGAAATAAGCTCCGTTAATCTAACGCATTTCGTTCAAAAGTGTTTAGATAAGAAAATTGTGTCTCACTACAGATCACAGAAGTTGCCGGAGGATTGGAACAATGGTCCAGTCCAAACTCTTGTACAGAGCAATACCATTTCTTTATCACATGATTCATCGAAAGCTGTTTGGGTAGAATTTTATGCGCCCTGGTGTGGTATTTGCCAGCGAATGGAACCTGTGTACAATTTGCTCGGTACTCATTTCGAAAATCACTCAGATGTGTTCGTCGCTAAAATCGATGCTACACTTAACGAAATACCTTATATTATTCGCAGCTTCCTAATAATTATGTTATTCCCGAAAATTGAAAATACTCAGCCAATTGTTTTTGGCGGAAATCGTACTTTAGAAAGTTTTATCATGTTTATTAAAAGTGGAGGAATATCTGAATCAACAATTGTGGACAAGGATAAATCCATGCCTACAGTTGAAAAAAGTCAGTAGCAGTTCCAACAAAAGAAGAATTGTAACTGGTATGCCATTGGTTTTCCGCTTTGTTTCCTCAACCCATTATTATGATGAGGTCAAATGCGTGTTAATGATGCATTTCCTGGGATGCCATCTTCAAGAGTAATATTGTTTTTTATGTAGGTCATATTGTTTGTTTTATATTTAAAAGACTAGATTTTTACCGATCACATCGCAGCATTTTAAATAATGATTGATTGTTCAACATTTTTTAAGAATCTCTATTGGAAATTACAAGAATAGAGTAATTCAGTACATTCATTCGTTAATTCATACAGAATTTCCTTCGCAAGTTCAGATCTCGTGAAGGAGTACATAAACTTAATTGTCATCTTAAAGATAAAAACACGTTCTCCTACATGCCGATTCAAGCCTCTGTTAAGATTACGAACATATTACCAGACCTCAATGACGATGACTTATTGGAACTTTGTAATAAATTTGATATTTCTAATATAAGAATTATATCGGGTAATGGTGGAACCCCCCCCCACCCATAGCATTTGTTGATACATCTGAGGTCAAATATACATTGACCTTAGATGTTGATACATCTGAGGTCAACTTATTCTGGCAAACTCATTTGTTGATACATCTGAGGTCAACTTATTCTGGCAAACTCAGCATGTAACCCTTTTATGGGCTGTAATTTCAAGTTTGCACACATATCATCTAACATTATAACATATCCATACTGCAACCGGTATCACAACAAGGGCATTAGGGGGTCCAGTTGCTCACTACCACATACTTGTGGAGTCTGTGGCTCGAAGGACAAGAACCACGGTTCTGACGGATGAATGTAACCTCGTTATGCTGCAACTGTGGGCTTATCCACCCTGCTTGGTTACGCAAGTGCATCTTGTTTAAAAATTACCAGAGCCGACACACGAAGCACGCGGTGATAAGACTTCAATTTTCAATGCTGGTATGATGTAAAATACCAACGAAGTTGCAATGTTAGATTCATAATGGATAACGTAATATGGCTGATCGAAGAAAAAAGCAGGGATAATTTTCGGCAAATGCTGGAAATGTTCACCAAGCTGGTGGAAGTATTGGTGAACCCCTCTTTCTTTCTCATCGATTATCATAGAAATATCGAACAAACGAACTTCGTCCTTCAACGAGACGTCCCCAATCGGGATATCTAAAAAGTGGTAGAAGTAACAATTGAGGAAGCACCAAAGTGGAAGAAGTAACAAACAAAGCGCCATTCTCCACTAGGGTCTGACAGCTTTTGACAGTCAGTCAGGCAAAGTAGGTCGCCATCACAATGCTTTTAGCCACCCCGTTTGATATAGCAGGCATGAAATATTAGCCGAAGGGTATTTTTAGCAAAGAAATAATCTATTACATGCCACAAATATCTCGGCCCGTTTTGATTCAAAACTCCCTCATATCCATCTACGAAAAAGCGCTTCGGCGTAAAATCCACGCCCATTTATGTAGGCATAATTTAATCCCACCAGGTTTGCATAGGTTTGTTAAAAGTCACTCGGTTCATTCAGCATTTAAGGAAGTGCATCGGGATTTGCCAAGTTTACAGTAATAAGTTTTCTGTGGCGGTTTTTCTTGACTTTTCCTCTGCATTTGACTGTATGTCCATTCTTTTCGTTATCTCTTCTCTCAGGTTCCTCGGGCTGCCTGCAAAAATTATCAACAGGATAGAGATTTGGCTGTATACCAAACTGATCTTTTACGAAGACGAGCCTGATGCAGGTCAGTTCTACCCGATTATAGGTGTGTCTCAAAGCTCCCCGCTTTTTCCTATCTTATACCTTGCTGCTTCCAATAAACTTTTCAAACCTTTCAAACGCGAACAACATCTAGTGGTATACGCTTATGGTACCACAACCCTGTTTATTGGACGCAGGTGCAAATATGTAGTCTCGGGCATCATCCGTTTCTTTTTAAGATTAAAAGACCAGCTAACCCCATCTAATATTCTTCTAATCTCTCCCAAATCGCAGGTGATCATCTTTAATGGCGCCCCGGTGACAAATAAAAAATTAAAGAGACCAGCAATACCATCTCTCTCTTTCATTTTTATTAATCAACCTCTCAAATTCTTCACACATAGAGTAAGATACATGGGGTTTACCATTGTGGTTAAATGGTCGGCCGGAAAATATTTTCGAAAATATTTTTGAACTCCCGGTTCCGAATTATCCAGAGTCGTTGCAAAGGGCACAAGGTTTATTTTCATACTGTGCAAACTGAATAAGTTATTTTTCTGATAAAATTGAACAATTTAATTTGGAATCATTCTCTTTGAATAGCTAAACAATAAAGGCTTTCGAAAACTTATAATTTTATTATTTAATTATTAAATTTTGATTTGGCATTATTGCTTTGTTTATTTTATAATTATATTAAATACGTAGACACACTTAGCTGATTTGATTAATCGATGTTGACAATTAGCCGGCGAGTACTTGCTAATGTTAGCCATGACCATTGAACGACTCCTGCTCTTACCAGGTCAATGTCTGTAATTAATTATTACAATTAAAATATTTATATCGTATATTATTTATCAGTCAGTTCATACAAATTGGTTTTTCTTTTAAATTCTAACCTTATATAATTATAAATTATATAAAACATATTATAATTATCTATTATTTATTTTATTTATCATAGTATTTTATTAATATATAATATAAAATACGTAGACTCAGTTAGCTGATTTGATTAAGAAAACTTGATTTTTTTTATTTTAAAACCAGTAAAATTATTTGTGTTTGTTTGCTGTTATCAGCAAAATAAACCGAATGGAGTTTACTTTACAACAACATATGTTCGCATTCAAAATTAACTGGTTTCTCTAACATACATGTTACTAATATAAATGCTCTAATTTGGAATTGCTAGAATATGTTCGCGAATTTCGATATCTTCTTTAATGGCCGATTTGAATATTCATTTTCTCAAGTATATTACTTATTTACTGAAAGTATTTAGATAAGCATTGAAATAACTAGATTTCATTTATTACTTTTAAGTTTAAGAGTTTCTGTTTTTCTGAATATCATCGAATAATCGTAACGATGAGTAAAATTGAAATTTTAAAAATAGATTTTTAAATGCATTTTCGTTAAGTAGAAATATTACTTGAATTTTAGATTTTAAGTTGTTTAATCTATTATCAGCAAGGTTAGTAATGGTCAACGTCAATACAGGTACGGCTTAAAATTCTATCGATATATTTTTTATTCTTGCAATTTTAAAATATAATTACATTAATTCAATGGAAAATGATTGTTGAAATACTGAGTCATCATTAATACGTAGTCATTATTCCGAAATAATAACGACAGAAACAATAAACCATTAAACGAGATTGAATATTGCTACTGTATGATATAATCTGTAACATTTTAGCTAAATATATTAATTACTGATTAATAATAATTTAAACTAATATTTTTTTTTCAATTTTGTACTATACACAGTACAAAAAGAAAAGAGAATTACAAATTCACGTTGGAATTTACAGTGCGTTTGCAAAGGTATGCAAACAATCCTCACAACAAACACATGATTTCACCAGACCTTCACGTGCTAATTGTAGCGAGCAGCTAGAGCATCTCGAAATTCGACCGATGTACGATAAAGTCCTTGTTGTTCCAATATTCGTACTGCAAGTCAGCTAGACACCTCTAATTGCAACGCTGATCCACCGTATCGTCACATGCTTTGCAGATCATTTTAAAGCCATAACTGATGCTCTGCTTGTTTGACCGGATCCATCATCCCAAGACCGCCCACATGTGGTGGAAGAACATGAATCAATTTGAGAATCGATAAAATGGGTGATCAAATTCTTTAAACGCACATCTAAACGCAGTTTTTTTAAGAAACAATTTTATTTTTACGCTTAATGCGGTGATACATTGAGTTTTAATCTACATTATCAAGTAACAAAATAACGGATCCAATGATTTATATGACAAAAATTTTCTTTTGATTCTATATTTTCATACTCGCTATTAGCATCCTATAATAATTTAATAATTATATTATTTATAATATTTATAACATTTATTATAATAATTTAATAAATAATTAGTAATTTGATGATTTAATTTATGAATTAAATTTGTAAAATTATACAACTTTTAATTTATTTAAATTCAAATTTTAAATTAATAAATTTTAATAATATATTAATAAGTAATAAATTTTAATAATTTATTGATTATAATTTAATAAATAATTAATTTTTTTTATTATTTTGAATTTTAATAATTTAATTTATGAAGTAAATATGTAAAATTATATAACTTTAAATTTATTATATTTTCAATATTTTAAATTTATTATATTTTATTGATAATAATTTAATTAATAATCAATTTGATTTATTAATAAAAATATTGACAATTCAACGTATAAATTAAATTTGTAAATTTATTCAGCCTTAAGTTAAATATATTTTCAATTCAAATTTAAAATTCCTTAATTTGAGTAATTTAATTTATGAATTTAGCTTGTATATTTTTACAACTTTAAATATTTTATTTTTTCAATTTAAATTAAAAATTTGTAAATATTAATAATTTATTAATTATTTATAAATCTTAATAATTTAATAAATAATTAATTTTTTATTATAAATGGTAATAATTTGATTTATGAATAAAATTTGTAAAATTATATAACTTTATTTGTAATTCAATTTTCACATTTATAAATTTTGATTATTTCTACCGTGTTTTTTTAAACAGAAATTACATACGACTCGGAATTAGCCAAAGCAAAAATTTTCGCTCGCGATGGTGATCTTGAGCAAGCTTTGGAATGTCTAAATTTTTGTAAATCAATCAATAATTCCCCGAAGTTAATAAAAAAGATACAGAAGATAATGGTATGCTTTGTTTTAAACAGTATTCAGTGCAATATCTTTAATGTAGAGTAGCTGAAACATTTGTTATACCTATACATTTATATCTACATAATATTTTGTCTAACTTGTAATGATTTTTGTCTAAGAGCAATAATTTCAGCAAAAATGTAAATATCAAACATTTATTTTATAAATATGAATATATTATGAATTATAATTATAATTATATCATAATCGTTTTATTTACTTTCATGTAAAGACACTTAATATCATTGTTCTATATATGACGAATAATAAGGAAAAATAATGATTAAATATATAAAGTAATTAAATAATAATTGTCAATAATTAAATATATTATTATGATAATTAAATATATTAATAATTAAATATATTATATATTTAATTTTTGTATAAAGTTAGAATTGTATACCGGGTAATTGTTAAAAATACTGATTCGACCACTTTTGACATAATATAGTTGTAAAAACAGATTTATAATTCCTTATTTTTGATATCCTATCAATTCATATTTGATTTGAGCAATCCTTTTAATTATCATATCTGCTCCTGCTGTCGATATTAACTAATTTGGCCCCAAATATTCTATATTGATCGAGAAAGCGATACCAATTATTCATTTATCTAATCCAATTTCGTTATTTAAAACACATTTTAGGATATATAATGTATATTAAAAAAATTGTAAGATAAATGAAAACTCAAAATCTTAGTTCAATGATTGCTGCTTCTGGAAAGCATAATTAAAAAATTTATTCCAACTAAGCTTTTTTAATTACTTCACTGATTGCTTATTCTAGATGCCTAAAGGTGAGCTCAGCGGCTATTATTTTTAACATTCAATTTTTATTTTGGTATTAAATTCAAGTCATGGAGACATATTTTTACTTGTAGGTTTACTGTCTTTGCAGCGTATGTTACAAGTTTGCTTAGAAATTATAATATTTATTTCTTAGAAAGTAATTTTACTTTTATGACTCGTTAATTTCGTGTTTTATTTTTTAAACATTTCAATAAAAAGTTTAAAAAATAGATTTGAAAAATATTAAAAAATTGCTGTTTTGTATTTTCCAAAGGATGCTATGAAAAATGAGAAAGACACTGCTAATCAAATGCAGATTAACGATAATGATCTTAAACAAAACTTTGAAATCCCTGACGACACTTTTAATCGGCTGTATGCTTACCAGCGCGATGCTGTTCACTGGATGTGGAATCTGTACAGAAGAAGAACAGGCGGCATTTTAGCCGACGAAATGGGGTAAGATGGTATTTACCTGTTTTCTAGTTTTATTGTTAAGTGCAACTGTTCAGCACACAACTCAAATACTTTACGATTTGCATATTTCGCAATAAATTAACGATAACTTGTTTAATCAGTTAAAAATTTCATCGTTATTTTAATTATAATGATTTTAGGCGAAGAATTCTTTATTTAATTAAGATCTAACAGCAAATTTTCGGTAACTAACTGTTACAAAAACAGTTAGTTTGTAGCCTGAAGATGGCAACGGTAAGTTACCGAAAATTTGATGTTAAATCTTGATTGAATAAAAAATGTTTTGTATAAAATCATTATATTTGTTTTAATATTTAAAAGGATACTATAAATGTTTTGTTTCTAAGTTATATCAAGCGTGATATTTAAATACAAAAATAAAAAATATTATATTAATAAAATTATATTATATTATTATATAAAATATTTTATCTTCTGTTCACGAAATTACAAAATTACCAAAATTTGATGAAGAAAATTAACATGTAAAGCAAATATCTACACAACGAAAATGGTAAAATGCATTGTCTAATACTATTACTAGCGAAATCAATATTATATTAATATATTAATACAGTTTATACATTAATAATATAAAACTTATATTATATTGTTAAATAGCATATTGATTAACATATTAATCAATATTATTAACTTTTTTTATTAAATATAATTAATAATTAAAATTGCAATTATTTATAGTATACGATGTGCATATAACATATCCTTTAGCACACGCAAGTATTCAGTGCTTTCATGTTTATTAATTATAAAATACTATTTTCTACATTGAACAATTTTAATATAAAAACCCTATATTTTATGTTTTAGTGTTTTAAATATAGAAACCGAATAATATGACGCAAATATTTAACAATTCAGATCAGGTAACTGAGTCGACGTATATTAAATTATTTATAAATTAAACATAATGATAAATAAAATTTAAATAGTTAATAATTAATAATTAAAATATATACTTGTTATATAACATTTTGTATAATTTATAGCAAGTTAACGTTTAAAATTGAAATTTAAAATAAAAATCAATTTTTATGAATTGACTAATAAGATGCATTAGAATAAGGATTAGAGGTCATCAGGAAGAACTGTTATGTAATCAGGTATTCGGACTCTATTCTTAGACCCAACATAGCAGCGGAGCCTAATACATCTAATAACGTATTTCCACTGATGAAATATGATTATCTCATATCTTATAAGCTATCTGCATACAACGAATCAAATCAGCTAACTGAGTCTACGCATTTAATATAATTATAAAGTAAACAAAACATAATAATTTAATAATTAAATAATTATAAATAATTGTTATAAGATTTTAAAATAATTAAAATAATTATAATAATTATTAATTAATTATTATAATTAAATAATTATTAGTTATCAAGTTAAAATAAAAAATAAAAATTTAATAAAAATTAACTTATAAATTAATTTAATTATAAATTAATAATAAATAAAAATAAAATAAGAGAATAATAAATAATTTGATAATTATAAATGATAAATAATTATATAAGATTTTAAATAATTAATATAAAGTTAAAATACGAAATTTAAATATAAAAAGGTCACTTATCAATATAGAAATATCGTGCACTTCAATATATTAAAGTTGATAAATCCAGTTAATGAATTTGATGTTCAATTTGAAAAACCAATGTATTCGAAAATTGAATAACTCACATGAAATCTTATATAAAATTATTAAATTATTTAATAGTTATTTTTAGTTATTTAAATATTTATTATTTTATAATTTTTTTATAATTATTTAATATACGTAGACTCAGTTAACTGATCTAATTTATAAAGCTTTGTGATTGTCAAGAGTAAGTCCAGATTGTAAGAACATAATCCGATATGATTTTTGTTTGTAATGATTTTTTATTTTAAAACTAAATTTTAGATATTAACTTGATATAAATTACATAAAATTTAATATAACAATTATTTATTATTATTTATTTTTATTTAATTATTAATTATTAAATTTTTACTTAGCATTATTTTTAATTTATAAATAAGATAAAATACGAAGATTTAGATAAAATAATATTTAGATAAAATACTTTCTTGATGACTACCATTTATAAATGGTAGTCATCAAGAAAGTAGACGCAAACTTTATAAATGGTAGTCATCAAGAAAGTAGATTTTCTATTAATTAATCACTTAAATCATTAATTAATGATTAATTAATTAACGCAAATTAATTATTACAAGAACTAATGAATATTTTATAAATACACAAACTATTTTATTTAAATTTATTTAATAACTTAATTAATATTTATCAACATTTATTAATAACGATTATTAAAATTTGTTGTAAATAATATTCTTATTATTGACGTAATAAATAATTCTTAATTATTAAATTTTAATTATTCTTACATATTCGATGACAGGTAGCACATATTGAAGTAATCTTTAGTATTTTTTATATAATTATTAATAATTAGTAATTATCTTTCTTTTTAATTTATATAATATAATATTAGTTTATTAATTTTCTTTTTCTTATAATCGAGAAGTATAAATTACACAAATATTATAAAAATATTAAATTTACAATATATAAATCAAACAAAATATCATTAAAAATTGATTTAAACTCTTAAGCGAAAATTTTTTATGGATTGATAATAAACAATATGCTTGTATTAGAATAAGATATACTGATAGTTGCGAACACATCTACAAGATCAGCAGGGGACAATTTTTTCTCTATATGATAGCTTAATAATTCACTAGATAATCAAATTTCATCAGAGGAAATACGTAAATAAATTTTAATAATAAATTTTATCTTCATTTTTATGTTTTCTTGAAACGTAGGTAAATAATTAATAATATAATTCATAATATTAAATTTACATTTATTTAATAGCTTAATTAATAATTATCAAAATTAATATTCACGTAAATTAGTAACTTAATTAATAACTTAATTAATATTTATCAACATTTATTAATAACGATTATTAAAATTTCTTGTAAATAATATTCTTATTATTGACGTAATAAATAATTCTTAATTATTAAATTTTAATTATTCTTACATATTCGATGACAGGTAGCAATATTGAAGTAATCTTTAGTATTTTTTATATAATTATTAATAATTAGTAATTATCTTTCTTTTTAATTTATATAATATAATATTAGTTTATTAATTTATTAATAAGATAAAATACGAAGATTTAGTTAGCTGATCTGAATTGATCCGAAGCCTGATAACATAGCAATGACTCCTGATAATCTTTAATCCTTATTCTGATACAGGGTATATTATTTATTAGTCAATTCATATAAATTGACTTTTATTTTGAATGTCAAATTTTTATTTTTATTTGATTTAAATTATATAAAATCTTATATAACAATTATTATTAAATTTTATAATTTTATTATTAATATTTTATTTAGCATCATTCTTAATTTATAAATAATATAATATACGTAGACTTTCGTTTTCCATATGTAATATGAGTATTTTTATATAATATTTAGTATTTTATAAATACTAAATATTATATAAATACTTTATTTCTACATATTCGATGACAGGTAAGAATTAATCTTCGGTATTTTTTTATAATTTTTAATAATTAGTGATTATTTTTCTTTTTAATTTATATAATATAATATTAGTGGACTCAGTTATCTGATCTGATTTGTTCTACTAACAAGTTTATATTTACCCGTTTACTCTGTATTCCTAGTAATATAACCTCTGTTAAAAATACTAAAACTATGTATTACCCATTGAATCGCTTAATTACCCAATGAAATACCCACTTATTTAATTAGTCAATTATAACTTATTTAATTGTATTACTCAATTACCTATTGAATCGCTTAATTCCTCACTGAATGAATTAATAAAAATTAGTAAATTAAATTAATATAAATCGATTGTTTTAATTTAAATTTTAACTTTATACAAATTATATAAAATCTTATATAATAATTATTTATTATTTAATTATTTATTTTATTTTTAATTTATATATAGTATAAAATACGTCAACTAAATCAACAAAATATGATTTATTTCGAAATTATTATTTTAGCGCTGGATCTTAATGTAGTAGATATCGACATAATGTCACAACTGATTTATTTTTATTTTTAGAAAATTTAAAATTACAGAATGTGAGCTTAACGACGCAGAGTTAAACTTAAAAAGCAAAGATAACAGAATATGTGATCTTGAAGTGGAGTTAAAATCCGATCGTGCAAAAAGCCAACAGACTGTGCTTGCTATAATATTAAAATAATTGTTTGGTAACTATTTTATTTTGTTAGGAAATTGCCGAACAGAATAATAATCTATCATTTACACGTGCTGACATTACCCGCTACTGAGAATAATTTATTTTATTATTATTGAATTTATTATTATTTAATATGATTTAATATAATTAACTACAATTAGTTAAGGAAGTTAAATAATATTTAAAAATACTTTATAAAAATTATTACTTTATAAAAATACTTTCAAAATATTTTGACAAATTTCATGTCAAATATCTTTAATCAAATTTGCAAAATAAAATACAAAATAAAGTCAAATATATTTTTAATATTATTTAGAATGGGCAAGACTATTGAAACGATCGCTTTTATTATGAGCTTATTCGTATGTAAGGAGAATGATGTCAGAGTGCTAGTCGTTTCGCCACTCTCTTTGATAACGATGTGGAAGAATGAACTGCGCTCTTGGTTTGTAGTAATTTTGATTACTAAATTATAAAATATACAACCTTTTAATTTAATATGATTCGATCAAATGTGTTTGAACAAATTTAGGTGCAAAATTAGTGCTTAATAATCTGCTGTCACAAACTTTAATAAATTGATGCTTTAATGCCAACATTTTAAAACCAGTTAAATTATCACGATTTTTTAGCTTCTAGGTGATAAAATTCTTTATTTGATTTACAAATTTATTAAAATGCATAGCGAAGAATTGATTAGCAGTCAATCCGTTGCAGAAATTTATTCTTAAATAGTATGCCATACTATTTCTCTAAATTAAAACTGATATTCACATAATGAATGTAAATATACCAACTTAATCGTTACAAATTACTACAATTATTACATATTATTATAAATTGCATATCTTTAGTAATTTTTGTATACAATTCTAATACAAAATCATGTGGTTTTTTGAGCGTATCAATTTGATATGCTTTGTTTTAAAATGTATTATAAAAAATTATTTAATTATTTAAAAAATTATTTATAGGTTTATAAAGCATTAGTTTTTTATTTAAAAAAGTTAATTTTTAATGAATTTCTGAAAAAAGGGGATTTCTGCTTATAACGATTTGCTTATCTCAGATAAAAACATCTTTATTTTTATATTTTTATAAAAATATTTATTTATAAAAATAAAGATAAATAATTATAAAATGAAATTTTATAAAATAAAAATAAATGTTAAATATAATTTTTTACATATAATTAAATTTTATTTATATTTATACAAATAAAAATATATTTATCAATAAAATGACCGTTTGGACTGCTTAATGTATCAAAATTTAGAAAAAAGTCCATAGTATTCGTTTTAATACAATGAGTTTGCTCTTGGCATATGATTATGTTGTTACAGTAAATGTGGGCATGAAATCTTCAAAGAGTTTAAATTCCTTGAGTTTTCCCCATGGAGTTTCAATCTGCCATCTTTTAAGCTCAATAAATTGAAAACTGATTGGTCAGTTTATTTAATTCCTGACAACATAACTGTTCTTTTGAAAATATTTAATAAATGAAAAATAAATTGCCAGATTAATACTTGGATAAATAAAAATTAAATTTTAATTTTACAAAAGTTTTTTTTTAAATAAACGGGCAATATATCTAGGGCGCCAGCCATTCGAACGTATGTATATCGTGGCAGTGTGACAGAGCGTCGTCGTAATATTTTCAAAACACTGGTATCCGGTGGAGTTTTACTATCGAACTACCAAACCGTTCAAAGTAGTTTACCTCAAATTCTGCAAGTTATGAACAATGACTGTGAGTGGGTTGGTTTTTTAATCATTTGTGGCATTTTAATTTTAATCTTATGTGTTAGGATGTAATAATTTTGGACGAAGGCCATCAGCTAAAAAATAGTTCAAGTGTGACACACAAATCCATATGTGCTATTCCAGCACGATCGAAATTTATTCTTACTGGTACAGCTATTCAGAATAATCTCACTGTAAGCTCAACTTTCTTTATAACAAATTAACAACTTTAAATTCATGTTGTTTCTTGAGTAAAACTTTACGTCTAAATGATTCAAAAGTATAATCGGTATAATTTTGGTTTTTATAAAGTGATTATTGCTTTGATAAAAGAGTTGTAGTTTTACATATCAATTTGCATTCCTTTTGAATCTGGTCGTACGTTTATTAGACAAACAATAATTTTAGTATTGTACTTATTTGTATACTTGTACGATCTTATAAGATATTTAAATGTATTTATTAGAAATTTCTTTTAAATGTTTTTATTTGAATGTTGACACCAGCAGTTTTATTCAATTATTTTTAATAATATTTAATATTTTATTAATATTCTTAAATATTAGTATTAATTAAATCATACATGGATGTTTTATTGAATCTTTGTATGAATGTTCAATTCAGAATTACAAGAAAAAGCACTTAAAGTCCATGAACCAAAATCAGATGTATTGCATATATCCTCCTCATCGTTTACCTTACAATGTGATAAAAAAATTTAATAGCAAAATTATGTTCTTTGATGTTTAATGTTTTCTTCAAATTATTTCTCATGACTTTTTAATATCTTGAATTATACGATTTGTCACTACCTGTTCCCAAATCAATTTTGGAAGTAGTTCACTTTTTATTGCAAAATTTGTTTTATTCGTAGATTCTAAATACATTCTACAAATTGTCGTACAATTCCTTTAAGTAGCATTTTTTAGTTTGGCAGCTAGGCGTATTTGTAAACCGTATTTTTAAACCCGTATTTTTTTTAGGAATTTTGGGCACTGTTTAATATTACAAATCCTAATGGTTTATTAGGTAGCAAACAAGTATTTAAGACGGAATTTCAGAATCCTATTGAATCGGTAAATACATTTTGTTTTAAAGTTATGATTAAAAAAATTATAAAGTGATGTCTTTATAGGGTCGTGAGAAAGACGCAACTAATAACTCAAAACGCCTAGGAATAATTAAAAGTCAAGAACTAAAAGATATCATTCAAGATTACATACTCCGACGAACTCGTAACTTTATAGACAGGTTTTTTAATTTATTTATTCAAATATATCGCATTAGTTTTTACAGTTTCACGAAATACGATTTAGTTGCCTGGTGTCCCTTGACTGAACATCAACTTCAGATCTATCGAGATTTTCTTTGTCTCGACGAAGTTAAAATGGTATATTTTGAAATGTGAATTTAAGTTAAGCTTTGACTTTTTTAATTTATTTTATTAAATTAATAATTCTAATTAATTAATTTTCATTAATTAATAAATTATTAATTTATTCAATTAACAACGTTCCTTGACTGAATATCAACTTCAGATCTATCGAGATTTTCTTTGTCTCAACGAAGTTAAAATGGTATATTTTGAAATGTGAATTTAAGTGAAGCTTTGACTTTTTTAATTTATTTTATTAAATTAATTTTATTTCTTTCAATTAACTACTTGATTCTTAAATTACTTAATTACCTAATTTCGGTTTTCTCGTTTCACTTAACAACTTATATAAAACACATTTCCGATTAGCTTTTCCCATGTATTACAAAAAAACTCACATTTAGTTGTTTATTAAAATCACTGGCCAAATGTCCATTAACGTCATTTAAGGTACTTTCCCTTAGACATCTCATAATAAAAGTTACCTTTGCATAATTATATCCTTAATTATAACAAAAATCCATGTGCTTAAATTATTATTTAATAAATACCTTTAGCTTTGATATTTCGAAGCAGAAAATTAACAACATATTATTTAGCGAACAAATTTTAAAAAGGTTATACCTTAATGGATAACGAATTCAAACGGAGATTGGAATTGTAGATAAATTCAAGGGGTTTGATTTATACCATTATTTAACTTCCGAGTGAAAATGATTATATCGTAAGTATTTAGATATACACCGTCGGTATTTGGATTGACACCTTCAGTATTTAGATTTACACTGTTAGTATTTGAAAAAGATATACCCCATTAATATTTGGATTTTTGCAGGTTTCATATAGATTCTAAACACTTCTTATCTTTCATCTAGCATTTATATTGATCTAAATATAAATTTATATATTTATGAAATTAAAATTATTTTAAATAATAAATGTTTTAGCTCTTTGATATAATTTTGATTTTCAAATCGATACTTTGCAGTTCTAATGTGATCGTTTAAAAGAGCGTCGAATATTATCGGGCAACATTAAAATTATATTAATTACTTTGTAACTATTAATTTTATTGAATATATTTATTACTTTTTATTTCTAAAAATACTGTTAAATGAATCATATCATAAATCTAAAATAATATTAATCTTTTTATTTTCTATAATTTAGATTTATATAGCAAAATATTTTATAAGCTGATTTATAGATAATATAACATTATCTATTAATCATTAAATGAGGATCTCATAAAAATTATTAATTAAATGTGCATTTTAACAAACAGCTCTATTTTTTGTGTTTTCTAAATTTAGCTTTTTAATAGCAAGCAAAGTCCGTTAGTTGCTCTTACAGTTCTTAAGAAAATCTGTGACCATCCACAACTCCTTAGTGAACATGCAATGAAGCTTTTAAATTATAACGATACGAGGTACATTAATGATTTGATTATAAAGATGTATTACTAAAATTATCGAATAATATTGCATTCGGGTTAAATGAAATTTTTTTTGCTAAGCATCTCTGAGAATTAAAACTCTTGAATTTTATTTAAATATTTCGGCTGTTCCTACATCTCTTTTCAATTGTAAGTGCTTATTATAACCAAGACAATTATTTTTAACATATTGGTAAAAAATTGTTGAAAATTGGTTTAGCATATTGTTATGGTTATAAAAAATACAATTGAAAAGGTCTGCACGAACAGTCGAAATATTTTAAGGAAATTTAAGAGTTTTTATTCTCGGAGATGCTTAGCCAAAGAACTAATAAATCATTTGTTCAGCCATATAAGATTGTAGAGAGTGGAGGCATAAAATTTTTGTACAATTATTCGAAAGCTGCTACGTTTTAAAACTCTAACGCGATTATTTATTGCTAATTCTTTATCATTGAAATTAATTTTATCGAACATTTGAGCATTTATACTTTACATTATAATAATTTTATTCAGCAAATTTATAGTATATAATTTCAATCAGCAAATTTAGAAATTTTTAAATATACGAAATAACATTTATTGACAAATTTAAAAACATTTGAGTTTAAATATTAACTATTAATATATAATATGTTAATATTATATATTAACATATTTAAAAACGGTTTATAGCAGTCTTTTAATCTCTTAGTCGTTTGAAATAAATTTATAACCCTCAACAATACCTATTATATAAGTTAATATAATTGTGCAGTCATTGTTACCATTGAAATTTTGATGATTATTTTTAATGCACGCTACTTTAATTATATCTATAGGCCAACATCAGTACGCTACATTTCAGTATTAGTGGACCTCATCAGCTACTGATCCAATACCTACGTTATAGGTTACGGTTCTTTTAACGATGGATTTAGTGAAAAACTTTCGTCGTACATTTTGTACATTTAATTGAAATCATTTCTGATTTCAAATTAAATCAGCGTTTGTAGGGAATGTGATACCTTCTATTCAAAAACCTATCTATTTCTCCTAATGATTACTATTATCAAACTAATCATCTATAGTTTAATACCTAATTTTAAGTTAAAATACCTGTGCAGTCATTGTTACCATTGAAATTTTGATGACTAATTTTATCCAGCAAGCTACTTTAATCCTATCTATCTATCTTTTTAATGTTGGCTGACGATCACTCGACTCGTTTGCTTTATTGAAAATTATGTTGAATGAAAGACTTTCGTCTGACATTTTGCAAATTTAATTGAAATCATTTCTTATTTTAAATTTTAGACCGAAGCGTGAAACGTAGATATTTGGGACAAAAATCTTTGATTTAATCTAATTGTCAATAAAACAGACGAGTCGAGTAATCTTATGCCAACAATAAAAAAACCGAAATGTGAAACTTAGGTATTGGATCTGTAGCTGAGATCCACCAATACCGAAATGTAGCGTACTACTGTTGGCTTGTAGATAAGATTAAAGTAGCGTGCAGAATAAAAATAGTCATTAAAATGTCAATAGTAACGATGACTGCACAGGCATATCAACCATATGGTACTTGATTGCATCTATGAGCTGAAATGTTTCTGATTGTGCCACGATATTATCCTCACAGGTATTGATCTTATTTTTGATACAGCAGGACGCTACTAATCAATCTAGATGATTCTCATCAGCTGCTAACCCATACCTACATTTGGTATGGGTCAGCAGCTGGGTCGAAACGTGAAATGTAGGTCTGGTTCAGCAGCTTATGAGACACACCCAGACTGATTAGTTGAGTCCTGCTGTATCAAAAATAAGATCAATACCTTTGAGGATAATATCATTACACAATCAGAAAAATACCATATTATGATGTGCTGACAGATTATTTTAAGAAAGGAACACTGTTCAGCTTTGTTAAGCTATTTGAGTAAATGCCTTAACTAAGCACTATAAGATAAAGCATTACAATAAAATATTAAATGATAATAGCGAATAATCGATTTTGAAATAATTAGTCATTTCCGACAAATTGATATTGCATTTAAAACATCTTCTAATTTCGAATATCCCCAATTGTAAATATTTATCTGTACTGAGCTTAAAAGAAACATTACGACCGATTTTCAATATTTTCAATTAAAATTATAATAAATTTTTTAAAGAGAAAGAAATTTAGTAGTACAACAAAGAATAAATTAGTGTCGAGTTAAAAGAGAGTTCTTCAGTTCTTCATCATCGGTCGTAGTCGCATAATTCGTTACGAAGATTTGAGTCGATGTTGTCGATATTGTAGTTTACGACGGTTGGAGAACAATGACTTATTTGATGGTGTTCTCGTTGTGAACTTCTTAGGGCACCAAGTCATGCGAATGATGATCTGACAACTCCGAACGCGAGTTGGAGTTTGATTATTGCTATTTTTTTGATTGTTGTTCACCGTGTCTCGAAGAACGGACACGAGGCCGCCTGAAGAGGCAGCCTGAAGAGGAAAATATAACGGGAACAAATGAGCTATGCTCGACTGTGAATACTCGTTCTCAGTTCTTGGATATTTTTATGTTTTCAATGAATTCAAATGATGAATACGATTGGGTAAAGATGAAAAAATTAGCTGACATCGACGAATGTCCGCTTAAATCGTGCACCGCGGTGTCCGCTTCCTACAACGTATAACCTGGCACCGTAGTCTCTAGTTGTCGAGGGCGAATTGAAATTAAGTACGTCAGGAACCGGTAACAGTTGATGTTTGGTTTCGACACTGGGATGAACTTTGTATAGTTCATGGGCAATTTTGTCTCGCAATGCATCGTGTCTGATTTTGGGAGACCACTTTTTTTTGCAAGCGAGAGCTTGACCGATTTGTAGGTCTTCACCACAGGAGGACTACTACCTAGTAGAGCAATGGGCGTTTATCCATTACGATTAGTGATTCCGTCTGTAAATTCTTTAGCTGATAAATGAAACTTTTCACTACTAAGCGGCAATACTACTAGCCATAAGAAGGCACCATTTCTTAATGCGTGTTCTAAGCGATTTTAGTTGCGCAGGTAAGTGACCTCGTAAGAGACTTCATGCAGTCTTCGAATAAAGTCTTACGATATATTGCGATCTTGTTAACTATCATTCTTATGGCTTCACGCAGCTGATTCTTGGTTATGTTACTGTTGTATACTGAGTACGTACGTGGAGTGGAACAGTCGTACTCTAGAAGAGATACATGTTGTGGATCATGAATGCCCAAACCACCAATATTAATTAATGAAGTAAGTATTCTATACAACTCATCACTACATGATCCAGCAGTAATTCCGGTTATCAATAGAGTTTTAAGTGCGCAGAACAATTCACGTAGCCATTCTGGGTCGCAAGGGCACGTTTAAAAAATTTGGGTCTATTTGGACTGTACGGCTCGTTTGATTCCGGTGTAAGCGATTTACGGATCAATTGTGGCTACGATAGATAATCGTAAAAGAAGTAGTCCCCAGCTTTTCGAATGCTTGATTATCATGCTTTCAAACTCAGCCGACCCGATTGGAGACCCTAGAATTAACACGCTATACTGAGATACTTTGATGTATGGAGATGGTAAGTCATTTTGGCAAAGTGGTTGTTTTTGAGGATAATCGATTTTTTAGGATTAGCATGGTAACCACGCTTTGGTCCTAAACTCGTTAGTATGTTACATACTCTTTTCAAGAGATTCGACAAAGTGAGAATCAACGGCAAACCATTTCTGTTTAATATTGGAAACATATTGTTGGATTGTTGCATTGCAATGGGACTAATCGTCCCATTGCAAAGGGACGTCCTGCGTGATAACTTCTGTTAAGTAAATGCTATTTCCGCCGATACTTAGTAGTGTGAGATTTTGGTATAGATTACGTAGAACTGTTATAAGCGAAGGACATGTAAATTCGATGTTATATAAGGACATAGACCTGTTTATTGAATTGAATGCGTTCGATGCATTTATTGTCAACAAGCAGAGGTCACTAAGCGAATGATACGCGCTTTTAATTGAATGAATTGCCTAATCGATGCCGCTTCTTTGGCCGACTGCCAGTTGTACCTTTCCGCAGACGTAGTCTATATCACTTTGGACTATTTGTAAAGTAGCCTTGTTTATAATACGTCTTGCTGTGTTACATATTCCTATATGTTTGACTCCATTGATTTCTTTTCCAGTGCTACCAGTCTATAGAAATTAATCGAAGATAGAAAACTTGACGATATAATTATTTAAAATTAGGCCAGTGCGCTTGAATTGGCCTTAACCCATGCTGGATTATTCAAAAACAATAGCGTCGAAGATAAGATTTCTGTCTTATAAAAACGATAACTCGAGTTGATATAAGAATCTTACGTATTTAGTGAAACAACAATACAACATTCTATTTTAGAGTAGATTTAACTGATAAGAGTGAGTTCAACTGATATGATATAATATTATACATTCTATATAATAAATGCTTATTTGATTGCATTTGCAACTGAATTAGATATGTATGAATCTGCATTATTAACCATCCATAAATTTGAATATTTTAGCCGAAACTTATACCATTTGAGAAGATGATTATAATAATTTAACAATTAAAAGGATATTTTGCAAATTTGAAACTTTTAATATTTCGACGACGTGTTAATATTATTAATATTTTAAAATGTATTTTTTAGCCTACCATTAACCAATGATAGTGGTGATATCGAAAAACAGCATCGGCGATACAATGAATCAACTATATGGTACTGTTTCCTTTCTTCCGTGTTTATAATTTGATTTTAATTTTTCTAAACAGGCAATCTGGCAAAACAGTGTTTTTTTATCATTTGATAAAACGGTTAACAGCAGAGGGTCATAGAACATTGGTATTTTCATCCTTTAGAAAAATACTTGATATTATTGAAACGGTCCTCGACAAATGTGTATGACTATAAATCGAAATTAATAAATCGGATTAATAATTATTCTGCTCAGGAAATAAATTTTATTCGTCTTGATGGTTCAATAAAATGTATGGATGCGAGAGCACAAATGATAGCTGATTTTCAAAGTGGCAGTGTTCCCGTTATGCTGCTTACAACTAAGGTAAGATTTATTTTTTTCGAATTTTAATTTAGTACGAAATTTAGTTAAAAATATTTTTATCAAAATATAATAAAGGCAAACATATTAATAAATTATTTATAGAGTTATTTTAAAGTCAATTAGTTTTTAATACTTGAGCAATATTAAGTCCACTAAATTGTTTTTAACATTATTTGAGCATTATATAACTTGAATTTTTTTATCGCAATTATTTGAAAAAATATCGAAATCAACGTCGAGAGCTTTAAAGGCTCTCGATGTATGTCATGGTGAAACGAAAAGTGAGTCTTCGGACGATGCTTTCAGGTTACCACGCAATCTTCGTTCCTATCTTAACCAATGGTCATGAGCTTTAGGTTATAACCGAAATAATAATATCTCAGATACCGGCGACCGAAATGAAATACCTTCGCGGTGTAACCGATTTTAGCCTTAGAGATAAGGTTAGGAATTCGGTAATCCGGGATGGACTCGAAGTATAATCGCTGCTTCTCCACATCGAAGAAAGTCAGCTGAGGTGGCGAGGACACATTCTGAAAATGTCTACGGATCGCCTTCTTCGGAGGGTTTTCTAGGCCGGACTCAATAAAAAAGAGACCTCGATACAGGTTGAGAGATCAAATCTCGAAACTGTCTGAAGACCGCATTGGGCTATCTGAAAGGAAACTCTGGCCGGTCGCTCAGAATCGCGATGTATGAATTAGTTTAGTTCGTGTACTGCCTCCACGACCCGACACCCAGACCAGTGTCTGACAGGAAAAATCTTTTGTATTATTATTTGTTTTTTTTTTCTTGTCAAGAAATTGCTGTTATTTGAAAATTATCACAAAATGTAACGTAAATTTGGTTTTGAATTTAGTAAAAAAAATCCAAATTAGGTAAAGTTACAAATTCATAATGTATTACAAACATTTATAATATTCGAATTTCCAAGAAAAATAGACACACTATTCAGTTTCTACGATAAGAATATAATTTCATTTTATATTGAACTAATTGAGAGAAATGTTGCAATTAAATTAGTTGCAATAGCAACAGTTGCTACAATCTTTGATTTGTAAATATTGTGGCTTGGTTAGCGGGTCATAATGTTGTTAACAATAAGTTAAGGCTGATTAATCAATTTGTGAACTGTTTGATGATGCTTTCGTCGTTAAACATTTAGTGATGTTTGGCTCTAAATAATTTATTCAGTAATATCACATTATGACACTGTAAAATCTACTTTATAATCGATAATAAGAAAACTCTTAACGTTTGACTACAAATTGGCAATTGGCAATCTGGTTGACTTAAATTTATCGCTTATTTAATAAAATACAAAATAGCTTTTCATTAATAAATTCGTATGTAAATAAATTATATAATTAATGATGATAACTTATTGAATATAAAAGTCTAAGCAACTGCTTGGAACAAAATATAATATTTAATTTGCTTTCGACTTGCATACGAAAACATAAGAGATAAATTGAGACTTAATGGTGGAAGGGTAAGTGTATGCTACCCTGATAAACTAATTATTCTAGTATTTGGATTATGATCCTGAAATTCGCATTTTTTGTTTAAATCTAAATCTAAAAAAATCGAATTGATCAGATACACTTGCAAACAATATTGTAAGATTATACATTATGGTATCATACTTTGCCCATTACATGGTATTAATGAAATATGCTGCTTATCCAATATTTCTTAACCTTACACATTGCGTTCTAATTGATGATTTATTATTGCTCTAAGTAGTATAATCGAATAAGTTAAATAAATTAATCGAATAAAAATGATTTTGCATATTTCATACATTTTGTTTTTATTATCAAATTAATAATTTATTTTAGGTTGGAGGTCTGGGACTAACTTTAACAGGCGCGGACAGGGTTGTCGTTTGTAAGTAAAAGTCTCAAATGTTTAATTACAACATCTGCATTGGCTTCTGCACTTTGTATATTAAGATTGTAATATTTGGAGTTATAATATAATTTAATATTATATCGTAATTTTAAAATATTTTGAAATTATAATCAAATATGTGTAAACTATTTACTGAATAATTACAATAAAAATATAATTCTGTATTCATATCTAAACATTTTTATCAAATATATTGAAATTCTAATCAAAAAAGCGATATTTATACAATTAGTAAAATTATAAAAATACACTTTAATATTTTATTCAATCATTTTTATCAAATATTTTTAAAAATTTCAACCAAATGATCGATAACTATTTAATTAATCAAACATCAAGCAAAATATAATTTAATATTTTTATTTGATAATCTTTATTAAATATTCTAAAATTTTAATTAACTAAGCGATAAATATTTTGCTCAAATTCATAGCAAAATATAATTTAAAATGTTATCAAATCAATTTCACGAAGTATTTTTAAATTCTAGAAAAATGACAACTTCTATTAAGTTTGTACAAGCACAAAAAATTCATATCTTATCATTATAATTAAATATGTAGAAATTCATTAATATAGACGATAATTATAAAATTAGTATAATTACATAATATAATTTAATATTTTTAAGTAATTATTTTATCAAGTAATTTCATATTCTAATTATTTTATCGATGTTCTCTTATCGATTTTATCATATCGATATTATCTTATCAACTTTATCTGATCCATTGCATCTTATTAATTTTATCTAATCTACTTTATCTTATCGATTTTATCTTCTTAATTTTGTTTTATTAACACTATTTTAACGATTATATATTAACGATTTTATCTTATCGAATTTAAATTATCTGTACTTTCTTATCGATTTTATCTTATAGATGCTATCCTCTTGATTTTATCTTATAAATTTAACTTATAGATTTTTCTTATCAATGTTATCTACTTGATTTTATCTTATCAATTATATTTTATCGATTTTATCTTATCAACTTTATCTTATCGACTTTGTCTTATTGATTATGTCTAATCGATTTTATCTTATCGAGCGTATCTGATCAATTTAATCTTATCGATTTTATCTTTTCGAATTCAGCTTATCGACATTATCTTATCGATTATGTCAAATCGATTTTATCTAATCGATTTTATCTTATCGATTTTATATTATTGATTTTATCTTCTCAGTTTTATCTTATCGATTTTATCTTATCGATTATATCTAATCGATTTTAACCTATCGATTATATCTAATCGATTTTATCCTATTGATTTTATCTCATCAATTTTATCTAATCGACTGTATCTTATCAATTAATCTTAGCGATTTTATCTAATCGATTTGATCTCATAAATTCTATTTTATGATTTTATCTAGTCGATTTTATCTGATTGATTTTATCTTATAAATTTTATTTTATCGATTTTATCTAATAGATTTTATCTTATCGATTTTATCTTATCAATTTTGTTTTTATCGATTTATCTAATCGATTTATCTAATTAATTTTATCTAATCGATTTTATCTTATCGATTGCATCTATTCGATTATTTCTTATCGACTTTATCTTATCGATTGCATCTATTCGATTATTTCTTATCGACTTTATCTTATCGATTGCATCTATTCGATTTTATCTAATCGATTGTATCTAATCGATTGTATTTAATCGATTGTATCTAATCAATTTTATCTTATCGATTTTGTTTTTATCGATTTTATCTTACAAATTTATCTTATCGATTTTATCTTATCGATTTTATCTAATCGATTGTATCTAATCGATTTTGTTTTTATCGATTTTATCTAGTCGATTTTATCTTATCAATTGTATCTAATCGATTGTATCTAATCGATTTTATCTTATCGATTCTATCTTATCAATTGTATCTAATCGATTTTATCTTATCGATTTTGTTTTTATCGATTTTATCTAATCGATTTTATCTTATCGATTTTGTTTTTATCGATTTTATCTAATCGATTTTATCGTATCGATTTTATCTTATCGATCTTATCTTA
Source organism: Pomphorhynchus laevis (assembly GCA_012934845.2). NCBI lineage: Eukaryota > Metazoa > Acanthocephala > Palaeacanthocephala > Echinorhynchida > Pomphorhynchidae > Pomphorhynchus > Pomphorhynchus laevis. The sequence continues at coordinate 17,367 of WNNJ02001495.1, read as the reverse complement.
TCGATTTTATCTTATCGATTTTATCTTATCGATTTTATCTTATCAATTTTATTTCATCGATTTTATCTTATCGATTTTATCTTATCAATTTTATCTTATCGATTTTACATTATCGCTTTTATCTTATCGATTTTTATTTCATTGATTTTATCTTATCGATTTTATCTTATCGATTTTATCTTATCGATTTTATCTTATCGATTTTATCTTCACGGTTTTATCTTATCGATTTTATTTCATCGATTTTATCTTATCGATTTTATTTCATCGATTTTATCTTATCGATTTTATCTTATCAATTTTATCTTATCGATTTTATCTTATCGATTTTATCTTATCGCTTTTATTTTATCGATTTTATCTTATTGTTTTATTTTTCTAGATTTTATCTCATCGATTTTATCTCATCGATTTTATCTAATCGATTGTATCTAATCAATATTATCTAGTCGATTATATGTAATCGATTTTATCTAATCGATTTTATCTAATCGATTTTATCTAATCGATTTTATTTAATCGATTTTATCTAATCGATTTTATCTAATCGATTTTATCTAATCGATTTTATCTAATCGATTTTATCCAATCGATTTTATCTAGTCGATTTTATCTTATCGATATTACAAAATAATTAACTTGAATAAATTTACTTACAAAATGTCTTAACTGTATTTACCAGAAATCTATCGTCAAAAAATTACCTGGTCAAAATTATTACAAAATATTGTTATAACTAAATTCACTTACAAAAAAATTATATATAATGAATTTACTTGCAAAAATTATCTTATTTGAATTAACGTTCAAAAAATTATCTTAAATGAATTTAAAAATTATCTTACATGAATTCAACAAAAATTATCTTTAAAAAAAGTAATGAATTCACTTGCAAAAAATGTATTTTAACTTAATTGCCAAATAATCTGTCTTAAATGTATTCATATACAAAAAATTATTTTAACAGAATTAACTTAAAAAATTATTTTTAATGAAGCCGCCACATAAAAAAAAGTATCTTTACTGAATTCCCAAAAATCTATCATAAATTCATTTATTAACAAAATATATCTTAATTGCATTCAGTTACAAAAAAAGAATTTTAATGAATTAGCTTACAAAAAATTATCTTCAAAATATCGTAGTTTAATTTACAAAAGTTATCTTATATTAATTCACTTACAAAAAATTATCTTTTCTGAATTCATATATCACGGCAAACTTGGAAGACAATATCGCCTTTCTCATCAAGCAGTGAGGCTTGGAACAAACTTCCAGAGAATATCGTCAATATATCAAATAGAGTGCACTTCGAGAAAACGCTAATTACATGGCTTTGCAGATATTCTAATTACAATATCCTGTATCCGGAATAAGATTTTGTTGACATAAACTTTAGTTTTACTGTGAGCAGACAAAACAGCTGCATGGCTATAACCTTGCATGTTATATTAGTATATTATATTTCTTGAAGTATTTATTATACTATTTCACTGTCTTCTAAAAGCAAATAAGTATATCGTTGAGTTTGATTATTAGTCTGATTTTGCTCTTTAATATATTAAAGAGAATAGCTCTTTCAGAAATTTATTAAAATTTACGTTCAAATAATTTAATTTATTTAATTAAATTATCTCATTTATTAACAAATTAAATTATAAATAATTTATAATAATTAAATTATTTATTAATAATCTAAATTATTAATAAATAAAATATAAATTTATATTAAAATTTCATTATCTTATATATTATTTAAATATTATATGTAATTATTAAATTATAAATTAGTATAATATATTTTTACTTTAATTTCTTACATATTTTTTTGTAATTTGATTAAAATAAATTAATATCAAATAAAATGTAATTTTTGCCATTAGATTTACTGTTTTGCGTGTTAGACATATTAATTCTAGTCACATATTTATATCACTGAGAGAGTTTGTAATTTTTCTGTATTCAGATGATCCTTCTTGGAATCCCGCAATCGACGACCAAGCGATTGACAGGGCATGCCGCATAGGTCAAAATAAGAATGTGGTTGTATACAGATTAATTACGTGTGCCACTGTTGAGGAAAAAATCTATAGACGGCAAATATTTAAAAGTTCGCTTTTCAAAATAATGATGGGTCAGAATATAAATAATCCGACAAGGTCAGTTCTGTTCTTATTTATAAACACATTTGTCTAAAAATATTATCATATTAATGTATAGCTCTCATTACAAATTGCCTTATCAGTCATAGATCAACAGATATGAACGATGTTCTCTCTAGGGAGACGCCATGAAATACTCAAACTTTTCGTATAATTAGACATATCATTTTTAATTGCCTTAAATTGCAAATTGACATTAACCAAGCCTACTATTTTATAATAATTTGTACAATTAAAGAAGTCATTTCGTCTTTGCTATGATATATAATAGTAATTGTTAAAAATTTTGCCATAATATGGCAATATCACACAAGTCATTTAAAAAAGTCACCATTAAGAGCAGCAAACGTTTAGTGAAGTTCGATTACATGAAAAAATGGTTTGATCTAGCGTAAACGATTGTCGTCAAAGAACGAATATGGTACAAACTGATATATAGAGAGAAACGAAATCCACATTGTTCAACTCTTATAAAAATACCTTGACTAACTAATTGTTGAATCACTCAATAGTGTCGCTAGTAATTTATATGCCTAAAATAAGAGCTTCTCGGTAGTTTGTTAATCATTAGAACTGGTACACTTAACGGCTATTTGCTGAGGTACCATGCGTTGAAGTACTATCCAAAAATAGGAAAAGTCCATACAATTTTCTCACTTATTAGTTCGTAACAACCAATCACTTTAAACTCGGTTCATACTACATCAATTTTAAGAATACTGAAACATTTAAAAACCATACGTTCTCTGGTAAATATGAATTTAGTACATTGAAACACATTCACCGAAGATGCGATAGCTTTAATGTGCTATACTCATGACTGAGCTTTCCGTTAAGTCAACGGAACATTGATTTTTCGCAAAATCAAATTTCAAGGCACTATAAATTCCTGAATGATTAAGCATAAAGTTGGAAAATGCGCGTTAAGTACAGCTCGAAAAACTTGAACAAAAGCTAATAATTTCATTGCCTGCGATTCCTCATTGCAATAAGTGAGCTGACCACGCGACGGTTGATCATTTGAAGTTTGATCAACCCATTAGGTTAGCAGTTGTTCAAAGTTTGATCAACCCATTAGGTTAGCAGTTGTTCAAAGTTTGATCAACCCATTAGGTTATCGATTGTTCTAAGTTTGATCAACCCATTAGGTTAGCAGTTGTTCAAAGTTTGATCAACCCATTAGGTTATCGGTTGTTCTAAGTTTGATCAACCCACTAGTTTAGCAGTTGTTCAAAGTTTGATCAACCCATTAGGTTATCGGTTGTTCTAAGTTTGATCAACCCATTAGGTTATCGGTTGTTCTAAGTTTGATCAACCCATTAGGTTAGCGGTTGTTCTAAGTTTGATCAACCCATTAGGTTAGCGGTTGATCAAGTTTTATATTTCATATAGACATAACAATTACATGCAAGTTCGAAGGAGTGATGTTTACTGATCCCATTATATATAGAGTTTGACTTACTTTTTATCGAAGTAGCCAAGATGAGTAAACACTATGTCGATTTAATAATTACCTTTTCGCTTGACTTCTAGTTAAGCGAACTAAGGTGTGACTACTGGTTGTCATTAATATCATTTTACTGACTTCAATTGATTATGATGCAACAAGCACTAAAGTCACTGTGCACTATGACTGGCCCAGTAGCATTTCATATTGTAAAAATTACGAATGGTTGTCAAATCATTTGTTAGCGAGCATGCATTGGCAATGCTTTGGTAAATATAACGGTCAAATTAACATTTGAGGCTAAGTATAACAATTATATTAACGGAGTTCAGATAAGATTGTATTTCCCGGATCAGATTTGATGGTGATATATTCGGAATATTAGCGCTCGCAGTAATTACGGAATCTGGTATTTGCCAGCAATTGGCTAGAAACGTTATTGAACTTTTGGTAAGTTTAAATTTGAAAAAACCGCAAATGTTATTGAACTTTAATCAAATAAATGATAAAAAATATCATCAGTATCTTCATTATTACTTTAATGAATATTAATTTAGATATTTTACCCATGAGCAATTACGTGATCTGTTCAAAATGCCGGTTGATCATCGAGTGTCACCTACTTGTGTGCAGATACAACAGCTTCATGGATTTGATATAAATGATGATTATCTACAATCTGAAATTAATAATCTGGTGCAATTTGGTACATATGAAAAATATCAATATGTTTATAGTCCTCTATTATTAAGGCCTATATGGAGTCAGTATTCATCATCAGGTCAATGCCAGTGAGGAAGCTGACGTTCAAAGTCCATCGCCTTCATCACATCGACAACTACCGAAAGCAGTTGCATCTCAAGTTACATCCACCAATGGTTTATGTGAAACCAGTTTAACAAGTAAAGCAATTGCTCGCATACATACGAGCACGCCGAAGAAAATTTCTCGCTGCTTGTCGGACGATGAGTACAGCGATGATAATAGCCAATTTATCACGTCTTTGTTGAATTTATCTATTGAATGTGAAAATCCAACTCCAGAGGAAAATCCGGAACGTAACGCATGCAACGAAGACAAAAAAGGTAAAAATAAAAACATTGCCAAAAATAATAGAAACTTGTCACACCATAAGGATATAACTTAATATATAACTTTAATGCTAGTATTAAATTTCATCAATTATTACGTATTAACCATCACATGTCAATCATCACGTATTAGTTCGGATGCTGCTTTAGTAAAAAGGTTCGTTTTTTAAATCTAATAGCACATCAGATAATCATAATGATAGGTTATCTATTATGACGGTGATTATTTAAACAGACATAAGAAGAAGTGATGAAGATTTCCTAAGGTTGATAGAAGTGTATTTTTAATAATTTTTCTTACTACACCTACAGCTATTCAAATACTCCACAACTTAAGTGGTAGGGTAAAAATATTACGTCATTACAAGTAGCATTTAGAAAATAATGTGTAATCATCAACCGGACTGAATGATGCCAACCAAAATTATTCTGAACTGGATCTCTTTTCCCCAGAGATACGGCAGCTTGTAATTGTCCTAGATTAATAATAAAAATTAAATGAATACTTTAATGCTCGCTACTAGCATCATAATCAATTAAAGATAGCAAAATGATATTAATCATAAAATGATATTTATGTATTTATCCTAGAAACATCTCGAGAAACAAAGTATATAGTCAAAATCAGTCCCAATATTCATATTCCTCAATATCCACTCACTTTTATGGATAAGTCAAGCATATCCTTAGTTGATCCTTTAACGTTTTTAACTTGTATTTCTTCATTTTGATTCAATAAGTTGTCTATGCACATTATTTATCGGGTTATTAAAATAGATAATGTGATTGACTGTGCCGTGTTTGAAGCCTAGTACTAATTCATCGGTGTATCAACTACGCATCACTGTCTCAGCAACAAGGCAATGCATTTCCTTTCTTCATGATACACGCGTAAGATACAGCATCCTGGAAGCTGGTGTCCACTCTACCAAATACCCATTTGTTGAATTTTTGTAAAATATTATAGAAACTTGTCATACTAGTATTTTTAAGTTTTTTTTTAAATAAAATATCATTAATACATTACAATAAAATTAAATAAATTTAATACTCTAGCCCTAATAAACAACACACGCTGTGTTAAACGTATTAGTTCGTGTGCTGTCTTAGTACAAAAATCGTGTTTAAATACAATAGCACATCAGATCATCTATTCCATCTACATCAACTGGAAGCTGGTGTAACCAAATACCCATTTGTTTCTATTTGAGCTTCCATCTTCATTGAACTTTATAATCAAATTTAATTTTTTGTTACCTTATGAAGATTTCACGTTCGGTAAAAAACATTATCATCTCTAATTATTGTGCATTTTACAATAAACACAAGTCACATTTGTTTCACTTCTAAGTATACCCTTTTCCCTCTAGATTTCTGGTATTTTTCCTCATTATATTCAAGGATATGTTATAACGGATTATACATATTTTCGTTATTATTCATCTAATTAATATTCAAGGTAATTTTAATTAACATTCCAGGTAATAAACAACAGGTAATTTTACCTGTTGTTTTTTCTACATATTGATGTTCTTTAATTGAAATTAACTGTAATATTCATACAATCTACTTTTCAAATATTTCACATATTCTAAATCAATTTAGATGATCGCTCCACGTCATCAACAGAACGGAATGATGACAGCTTACCGACCATGGGTAATTTTACATTAGCTTTTTAATCCAAGGTTTTATCTACATATTGTTGTTCTTTAATTGAAATCAATTGTAATATTCATGCAATCTACTTTTTAAAATAGTTCACATTTTCTAAACCAATTTAGATGATCGCTCCACGTCATCAACAGAACGGAATGATGACAGCTTACCGACCATAGGTATTTTTACGTTCTTAAATTAAATATTATTTTTCGTGTTTGTTGCAGTGTTATCATCAAGTGCATCTGACGGTGATTGCGACGACGAATATGCATTCCCATCTTAATTGCCATGTATAATTATGTAATGCTGCTATAACGATACTGTGTATATTATTTTAACATTGCAAATATATTTAACCGTCTTTTAGTGATTTGTGAATTTTTAAAACATGTCAGCAAACATTTAGTACATCAAAATATTGATAATATTTAAGATTTATGAATCAGGCACGATTCAAAATGGTGTATCCCAAATAACTGATCACCAGAGGAATGTTTATTAAAATTTTCCTTTGGAATCTTTAATATATTTTTCACTCTCTTAATTCATTAAATACTTTCAATCGGAGCGGTACGCTTCAACGACTCTTAGAATTGCAAACATACAAACGTTTTATTGCTTGCATGTTTATTGATTGAGCCTTGTATTTTCAATTAAGATTACATCTATCAAATTTATTATCACATCAATTATGATTACCGTTGCGCTTGATCAACATGTGGTGTCCAAAATTATTAATCTTGACAACTTATTTGCATTTGCGACACGCGTAGAAGCTGATAACGTATTTACCTATAACATAGTTTTAAATATTAAGATATTTTTCCGTAGCAGTTGGATTTGGTTTAATAACGATAAAAATGATCTCTTAGACTCATTCTTAAGAAAAATCTTATTTTTCACATGCTATCCGATGGTTTATTGACTGCATCGTGGTCTTCTCCAAACCATATATTCAACGATATGCTTGTACTTAGTGATCGAACATAATGCCAATACAATGGCGGAATATACAAAATGTTTCCCGGCTTTAATATGCAGTCCGTGTATGGAACATCTTTGAACAGCGGGTATTTTTCATAATCAGCATTATCCATATCAACCTGAACACAAAATTAGTAAATAAAGTAAACACTTTGATATTGTGATTAATCTATTTTAAATCAAAATAATAAAAGTCAATAAATTCAGACTCGTCATGTTAAGGGCACAAAATACACTGTTGAATACGCTACAATATATAGATCATCTACAGTGCATAGATTTATACTGATATTCATGATTTTCCAAAGTAATACAAAAATTTTGTATTACAAATATCTTTGTATTAAAATTATATTACAAATTTTTACTTTTATAAAGTTACTTAATATTAAGTTAATATTATGTTAAATTAAGTTTAATTTTGGGGTAAATTTCATATTGGAGTGATAATTACATTCACCTATTAAAAATTTAAAGTAAAAAATATTATCTACTGAACCCTTACTTTATTGATCTAAAATGTCAAAAAAATAGGATGAATAAAGAGTACCCTTTAATTCAAAGTTTAATACACAGTCATTATGAAATGAAAAATATCTTGTGGAAATAAGAGTTACTGAGAGAAGTTTTACAAATATTTGAGGATAAATATCTTTGGGTGAATATGTTAAGGATTGCAATCAACATTATAAATAGTACTAATTTATAGTCAAAATGTACAGTGTGAGTGACATGTCGGAGCAATCAAAAATTTTCAAATTCAACGAAAATGCAGCAAAGTGCATTTCTACACAATTTCTCGAACTAAATAAAGACTATAATACCATCTCAGTCAAACTATACCACCTCAACCAGCGATTTTTAATGAAGGTATGTGCAAAAGCAAACAACAACAAAAAACAACTTACAGGTTAGTGCTATGAATTATGAAAAAAGCGAAATTTCCCTTGTAAAGAAGCTTTAAAATTAAGGTAATGTGGGTAAATAGGTTAGGGGTCGCAATTAACATTATAAATAGTACTAAATGTCGTAAAAGACATTATTCTGATTTGAGTGCGGCCTACAATTTATTATTTTGGTTGCAAATTTTTAGTCACCAATATTTTAACAAAATTATTAATTACAAAATTATTAATAACTTTTAATAATATTTAATAAGTAAAGTATTTAAAATTATTTAAACTTTAGATTATATTTTCCATTGAATAATAAAATTAATACGTTATTTTACGATTATTACTTTGTTTTTAAATAATAATTTTGATAACATTAATTTGAAGGATTTTAATAAAATACTTATTTGTAACTTGCTAATATCCAAATACTTTAAGTCGCTAATATAGAAATTATATCACAGTTTAGAGAATATATTGCATATTATTTAATAAATCCAATATTATATTGGATTTATAATAAAATATTGGATTCATTACTACAAAATATTTTAATATAACATAATTATATTATTTAATATTAATCTGTAAACTTGTTTGTAAATTAATCAGATAGAATAGATTTGACAATGTATTTTAATCTATATCTCTGCTTCTTATATTGATCAAATTAATTTTTACTCTGCAGATTTTTCTGAGGATGGTTAGACTTAATAACCGAAAGTTTAAAAAAGATTAACCAAAAGTCCAATATATATATTTTTAAAGTTAAATTTTGTTCGTTAATAAAAAAGCTAATGCTTTGCAACAAATATTTTCATTCAATAAAGCAAATTTTTATAAATTTTATGGAAATTTTATTTAAATTCATTAAATTCCTTATCTGAATTAATTTTATTAGTAAATTATATTAAGTTCAATGACGGGTATTTCATTAGTTTTATCTCTATGATAGAAATATAGTGATCTACTAAATTACAAAGATATCGTAATTCATTCATTATCATCATAAAAGAACAATAAATAAGCGTTAAACTTTTGCTTTATAGCGTTATGCCGTTAAATTTAATAATCATTGTAGTTTTATGCATCAAATTCGTTGATTGAATGCATATATTTAAACTTAGACTACATCTTACCTGGCTTGTGTTCCACAAAAACAGCGAGTCATAAGGATATACCTTATCTGTATATTCATGGCTAATCAGTCGAACGTATTTGGTGCCTTTAATCTAAATAAAACGATTTATTACTGATAGACTAGTTGAAGATGATATTTTTTTTAAAGTCTTCATCAAAGAAGGTAGTGTTTATATAAAGAATTTAATAATTTAACAAATTTGTTAATGGGAAAGGACTTTAATATTTAAAAAGTAAGATTATTAATTCTTTAATATTAATTTGTGTAATTTTAAGATTATTATAAGTGAAATTTGATTTCTTAGTTATCAAACAGCAAAACAAAATTGTGCACAAAAGAATGACGTAAGAGTAAATTTGGAAGTATAGCATCTGGTATGACGTATTTTTTAATCATTTTAGATTATTACGATTATTTTTACAAATATTTACCCCAGTTTTTCGGTTCTTTTTTCTTTCAAAACACCAAAAATATTGCATGCTTATATAGTTAAAATATAAAACATGAAATCAGTGGGATGGAATTTAACAAAGAGACATTTAAAAATGTTTAATCGCACAAAATTGAAAATTCATAAAAATGGCAAATTAATCTGCCAAAATGGCATGGTTTTGAATAAAAAGAATAGATGTATTATGAAAAGCAAAGATTTAAAATAATATTTTATTCTTTTGGTATAAAGACGATTCACAATTAGCTATTTATTCATTTATTAAGCTTGATAAGAACACTGTCTCAAATAGATGCTTAAAGTATCGTCTTTATGTCAGAAGATCGTTATAATTCTGATTTGATGTTGGGTCGGTAAATGAATATGGTAGATAAAGTTGTCGAAATGGATAAGTCCTTTTTAGTAGAAAATAGAATATCGAAAGTTATACTAATGCAGTGGCCTTTCAAAATTATTGAAAGAAACACAAGGAATTGTGTAATGGTGCCAGTTTCTGACAAAACAGCTAATGTGTGAATAGAAATTATACGGGTCTACGTCAATCCAGGAACAATCAAACTCAGTGACAAGTGGAGAGCCTATTTAAGGTTGTGAAAATAACAAGAATATACTTACTTGTCTACAAACCATTCATATAATTTTGTTTGTCCAGCATATCATATGATACACAAGCAAAATATCGAGAATATATAATGCCATGTGAAAAAAGATTGAAAATACAATATGGGATGAGAAGTGACATGTGTTCTGGATATCTTACAGAATTCGATTTTAAATATATGCTAGTAAAGGTTTAATTATTTCATACTCTTAATATTATCTATAAAATAAATTTTTTTACATATATTTTATATTTTATATTATATAATATATTATGTATTTGATCTATATCTCTACATCTATACCAATCAAAAATCGTACTAAAGTATATTTATATTTTAAACAATCTATTTAATTAAACAGCATGAAATATTTTGGGAGGTATGAAAGCATTAAAAACAATTTTTAAATGATTTTTAAATGTAAAAAATGAAATAAACGTCGCAGAACCCATGATATTGGCAAATGAATATAAAATAACATTGGTTTCATTATTATATTCTCGTATGTAATGCTAAATCGTAAGTCAATATCAAAAATGTAAATAATTTTAATAATGAATACTATTCATATAATTTATTTGATTTTATTATATTATTAAATTTAATAACATGTAAAGTTCATATATCAGATATAATATGTGTGAAATTTCATATAAAATTTAATTCAAAAAATTTTCAAACTCAATCAAAAATCGATAACAAATAAATTTGTGTAATGAATGGGAGAAAATAATTGAAATTTTTTGATAATTAACAAACATCATTCCTTACTAATTAATTATTAAGAAAATAATTGAACATTAATTTAAATATTAAAAAATATCATAATTTTAATAATTTTATTAGAATATAATAAAATATCGATTAAATAAGTAAATCACTAATATAAAAATTAATATTTTAATAAAAAATTAATATTATATTTTAATAATAAATATTAAATACTATTTAATATTTAAATATTAAAAAGTCAATGATTGTTATTCAAAGATAAAATCAGGCATTATCTATATATTGCATTGATTTGTGTAATTTTGTATTACAATTTCGTCTTTATATTGAAGTCGTGATCTCTAATGTGAACCAAATATTATAATCGTGAACGAAAATGCAAAGTACTCAGACATCATATCGTTGTCTCTTGAAATCAGGGCATACATTTTAGTTTGAACGGTATGGTAGAATAACGACCAACGGCATTTTATCGAAACGTTTTAATTCTCAAAGCAATTAGTTTTTAATTTCACAATTAAAAATTTCTAAATAAAAACGTTTAACAAAAATGAATGAGAAACTTAGGAATGCTAAACAAGTTCAGTATTTTAGCATCTTTAGACACTGAAAGGTTTTGACCGTTTAAATATTATTTTTAATGCAACGATCATTAGTTTAATTAATGTAAATAACAAATAGGTTAAGAAATACATTAGTATTACATGTTTGGTATTATTAGTGAGTTTTTTCGATTTGTACTTTTAGATGTGTTCATCGATTTCAATTTGATTTTGAAGTTTTGACCTGTTATAAAATTTGATTTGTAAATTTTCTGATAACTAGCCTTTTATGTGTTCTTTGTTTATCAAAAACTTACACCGAAATTAAGATAGACTTATTTACTGTGAATCACTTGTTCGAAATCGATCGTGAACTTAAGCAAATTGTAAATGGAAGAAATACTACGTGTCGATTAAGTGACAAAATGTGGAACAGAAATAACCACTTGCTTGGACGTTATTAGGAGTGACTATAGTAATTTATTATTGAAAAACGATTTTGTTGATAAATTATTTTGTCTTTTATTACTTGCTAATAAAATGTACAGTAGAAGTTATTTTAAAGCATCAGTCGGTTTAAAAAATAAAGTTATTTTATAATTTTATAAAACTTAGCTTGATTTTTTTGTTTAACATTTTCAAAAATTGAAAGGTTGCGAGTCTTACTTGTGAGTTTAAATACTCACTTGGCATAGAAAATTGGCACGTGGATCAGTGTGGAGAGGTGAAACAGTTCCGGCTGGACCAACCCAAGCGTTGATACAAGTGTCATCGTCACCAATCAAACTACAATAGTCAGGAATTATAATATCTTCTTTAAGCGAAGGAATCTGAATAACATAAGCGGGGTTAGTTTTGTTGAACAAATTATAAAGAGAAATTTAACGATAAAAAGATAAACAGCTTTATAAAAAGACAAGGTAATTTTAAAATCTGGTAAGTTTGTTGAATATTATTATCAAATATTATTTATGATATAGTAATATTATAATATAATAATAAAATAATATTATATATCTATAATATTATTTATATTATATTTATACGATACATTATTATAATTATTATATTCGACGATACATTAAAAAAATAAAATTGTAATTTTTTGAAAATGCTCACAGAGGTTAGCGAAATATCAAATAAAGCTTTCCCATTTTTTATTCATCTTTAAAATATGATGATTTTCATATTTTATATTTCAATAAGAGAGCATTTGAATATGCAGTGAAACATCGTCGGCAATTTTAAAGCACTACATCAACGAATGTTAGTGAAGCTAAGTTTGCATGAAAGTGTAGCAATTCAATCGCGTGTATCATCTTAGAAATCGCTACATAAAAACATTTAATTAGGTGTTTAAGTTGTCGAGTACATCAAAGTTAATAAAATAAATAAATACTAAAAAATACCGATTTAGCCAAATGTCGAATTACTTTGTGAACCAACACATATTGCCGCGTTGACCAAACATTAATATATACTATGTTTATATAAATTACCTGTAAATATAGGTAATTATAATTAATTACCTATATTATTACAGGTAATCACCTGTAAAATATACAATTTTAAATTTCTGATGATTTTAGAAGTTAACGAAATATCAAATAAACTCAATTTCTTTCTTGATGTCTATTAATTAAATTGTTACTAAATGTAAAATTACAGAGATATATAGGATATATAATAAGGAGAAGTTATGCTTTAATAAAAACCTTAAATGTTAGTTATTATACCTTAACCTTTGGATTATATACTTTAAATACACAAAAAATGTGTTTAACACTTAACATTTCAGTTACAGGTATAATTTAAATGTAAAATATGTCTTTGAATGAATATCATTAAAAACGATAGATTATAGATATATAGTGTATAATATAGCAAATTAGAAAACTTGTAAGCTGACACCATAACCTATGTAGTTTTAAAGGAACGAAGAATAATAATTACCTTTTACATTTTAAATGATCAAATACAAGCATTGATGTGGTCCCCACACTTATATTTAAATTTATCTTTATATTTTATTTGATAAAATTGAACAACACCCATTTTGAAACAAGAAAATGAAAAAACAAAATCAATGTACAAAATCAGTGTACTAGCGATTGCAATTTAATTTAAAAAAAATTATTAATTAATTAGTGGTAAAATTAATTAATTATTAATTAATTATTAGTATTAATGTTTTAGTAATAAACTCTAAACCCATAGTGTTCTTCCATTTTTGATTATTTACTGGAACAAAGAAGAACATAATTTCTCTTTATTTGTAAAAATTCAATATTTCGATAGCTCATGCTATCATCAGGTCTACAATAAAATCCTCAAAATTTCGTTTTCTAACATTTATGCAAAAATACAAGCATTGATGTGGTCCCCACACTTATATTTAAATTTATCTTTATATTTTATTTTAGATTATATCGCAAATATTCGATTTAGGCTTAAAGCTTTTAAGGCCAACAATGTAATTTATTCTTACTTTAAATTACAACTAAACCTTACAAATCTGAATGTACCTGATCCAGTAGTGAATGCTGAGCTAGATAAGCAATCTCGCCTGAAATATTCTAAAGTATAATACTATTTTTTAAATATAAAAAATACTTAATTTTAAAAGTTTTTTAAATAAAATTTAAAGGTTTAATTTTTAAATAATTATTTTTATTTATTGTTGCATTACGATTTTATGAATGAAAAAATAAATTGTTTTTATCAAAAAATAATTTATTTTGAACGAAATAAATTGTTTTTATCAAAAAATAATTTATTTTGAACGAAATTGACAAGCACAATTGATTTGTGCCGTCTTTTAATTGACAAACTTAAATTAGAGATAATGAAATTGATTTATAATAAATGTTTATATCTTAGTGTCACCATATATGCTTCCTTCATATCTTTCATATTTTGTAATTTCAAAATTTTCAATATATACATAGATATTTTAGATAAAAATATTTCATAATTACATACTTCTCTTAGAATAAAATACCTCGGAAAAGTATGTTGCAGTCGAACGTAGCTGCTAAATTTAACTTTCTTTTGATTTCATCTTATAGGAATTAGAATATCGAGAATGACGACGATGGGATATATTTAGAGACACATTAAAAGGTGTCTCTGAAATGTGATAAAATGTCATTAAAATGTGATAAGATGGTTCAGTTATATATATTTAAATAAATTGGTCTGATTTTCTAATTTCCATAACATGAAATATAATATGATTTAATGATCAAAATTAAAAATTAAAAATAAATTATTATTTATCGTAATATTATAATATATTATTAAATTACATAATATCATAATATTATAATATAAAAATAATATATTATAATTTATTATAATAAATATTATATTATATAAAAAAATATTTATAATATGATAAGTATCTCTTTGCATTTTTATAGAAGATTTGTTATAATTGCTTGCTATTTATATTTTAATTCTATTAAAATGGTATAATTATATATTGAAATAAATTGTTGGTGATCATGATTCAATAAACACCACCTGTACATATCATATGCTATTACAAGCATCTTGGTATTTAAGATTTGAATTTGTAGAATTCGAAATTTTGTATTCAAATTAAAAAATATTAAGTTTTTTGCGTCTTCAAAACATATCTAGATTTAGTAAAACTATGTTGATGATCATATTCAATTAATGAGAAATTAAATCAGCTAACTGAGTCTACGTATTGTTATATAATTATAAAAAAAACAAAATAAAATATACATAATTAAAATAAATATTGGCGCCAAAATAAAAAGAAAATCCACAGTAATTAAGGAGATGGCAAATTATAGTGAATACAATACGATTTTTTATCAATATCGTCAACGGATATACTTGTAAATTGATTGTATTTCTAGTTATTTGATGTCCTGCAATCGTGCTCATGATCTAGTTGGTCATGTAATGTATACGGCTATTCGCATGGTCGACTTTACGGTTGCAATACTGGGTGTAGTTCGAGTGCGGAAACAACTTATGATGCATAACGAAACCGTCTGTTTGGACCTCGACAATGTAACCATGATTCCTGAGTGTAATTTTCGGTTTAATCTAAGCTTCGATATTGCGTTATTTCGAAAGCTTTTAAAGGAGGCTTGCCAGCGTTCAAAGCGTGCTATTAATGAACTTCGTATTTGCCGGATGAAACGTCCATACGATATAATTCCAGTTCAGCCCATACTAAGTGAAAAGTTTGTCATCCTTACGCAAAAGATTTCTGAGCTTAAGCAGCAAATCGAAAATGAGGGTGTTGTAGAAAGAAACGAACTACGTGAATTTAAAGAGATATCCATTATGTTTGCTCAATTGCACACTGATGTCAATATGCTGATATGCAACTTAACGAATTCAATTAGGCTAAAGGATACCGTACTGTTTGCAGCTCCTGTTACCGATATAATGGCTGTTCTTAGCTCCGTATTAATCAAATTAGAATGTCTTTCGGAACGTATAGCTAAAGAAATGGAAAAGCCAGTTCTACCACCACGTTGTAATCAACAAAGTGAAAGCGATGCTAATAATCAACCTATTGATGAAATCAGAAATTCGGAAAGTGCTTTATACGCAAAATATCAGAGTGATGATGATTCAGAAGACGTTTCAGAAAGCACATCGACGGAATCAACATTGACAAAAGAGAGTACTACTGAACTCGGTTCCAGTATTGCTGATATCCAGTCGAAGCATAATGACAAAATCAACAAGACAAAAGAAAAATACAATAAGGAAAGTTTAATAAATCAGAAGGGAAATGTGAATAAGAAAATACAACACAAACTAAATGAAAAAGGAAAATCTCTTGATGCTAAAAATGCAAATCAAGTGAAACGACACGTAGGCAAAGAATGCCCAGTCGAATATTCATCTGAATCAATGACGAAATTGATGCGGAGCTTGACAGCCAATTGCAGCGATGATACTAACATCATCCGGGATAAACGAACAAAAAGCTCATTACGACTGTTTAATAGTGGTGATAATATTCGTATCATTAAATTAATTCAGCCGGATCAAAGAGTCAATAATCAGGAAAGCTTAGATGATTATTCTAAGCAGCAAATCGCTGCCAATCAGAATTTTTCTAAATACCCAAAGACATGGTGGTCAAGTGAATCATCACTAAATCCTGGAAATATAAGTCAGTTCTCAAGAGAATTTTCTGAGAGTGATATAAACTACCGAAATCATCATACAGCTCGTCATTATACTCATCATTTGAGTACATTTGAATATAAAAGCAAAAGGTTATCATAGCAATGGTGATAAGATAATTAGGCATTTTAATGCAGACTTTCAGAGCAAATTAAGAAATGCACATTTTAGAACAGTCGAAGACCATATAAAAACAAAAAATCCAAGCAGTCGTATTCAAGAGGATAAACAAAACTTAGCCATGGATTTAATGAAACTAGCACACGCAATAGAAAAGGAACTGCGTTAAATTGGCATTTATATTTTAAATGTAGCAGTTTAAGGCGACGTTTGTCTGATTGAAAATAAAGATTATTTATTAAATAGAATCAAGATATTAGTTAACATCAATTAGACTTTCCATTTAATTTGAATGACTATTAAATATTGTAATAAATATAATTAAATATAATATTATATAATAAATAGTATATAAT